>JAFVLL020036978.1:0-27656 GCA_021397915.2 Tor tambroides | reverse complement strand
AGCAAAAGTCAGAATTTGAAGTTGGGAGCAGAAAGTGGCCAGTTATTGTGATTGATGTTGACAAAGTGATTTAAAACAGAACTGACCACCAATAGCAGCAGTAACGAGTGAATGGAAGCCGGTCTTTGTTGCCGGAGACGGAAATGTCCTGAACGAGTACCAGGAATGTGCCTAACTACTGTCCTGGGTGGTCTGTCCACATGACCAACAATGCCTGTTGTTACAAAGACAGTAAATGTCCATCCATTCTTTCAGGTCTGCAGATGTTTAGAATGGAAATGTGTCCTTGAATTGGCACAACTGGACTCGAGTTGAAGGTATTTCAGGGATTATGAAGATTCATATCATGTTTTGTCTCGATTATCGTGAGTTCCAGCGCATCTTATGTAATAATGTATTATGTAATAATACATTACCAAAAAGATCATTGCCAAAAGTTTATTCATATTCAGATATTTCAAAAGGAAAAGCTAATGGTCCTGAATGTTTTGATACTGACTTGTGTTGCTTACTTTGTTTTCTGTGAAACCTTTTTTCGTATTTTTAGATTGCAATCTTTCAGGTTTTGACAATTTTGTGTATATATTATATGATGACAATGACTTTGAGTAACTGGTTGACTGGTCTTAAAAGTGCAATACGATGGTTTTTGCTTTTTAAAAATAATATTCATGTTTTGACATAACTTTCAGATTATGATAACATTCACAAATAAAAACATGTAATAGTGGTGGTGTAATTTCACATGCTAACACACTTCAGTATTATTTATATACTTATATTTGTTAGGTATTATAAAATGTTAAATTTTTTAGTAAATATTTGTTATTTAATATTTTATTAACTGTTTACTATATTAAATTAGCTTTTATTTTTATATTTTCAGTTTCAATTTCATTTGTTTTGTCATTTTTTTTTTACATTTGTATATACTTTTATTTATTTTTTAACATAACATACTGTATATACATATATAATATAAAACTTATTTCAGTTAGCTGCCAAGTTTTATTTTATTTTATTATTATTTTATTGTTCTGTTTTATTTCAGTTATTTACTAGGGGTGTGCTATTGGGTATCGGTCAGACGAGACTGATCCAAATCCGATATTCTGTGTATGCTATTCTGTGTTATTGTTAAGCCCCACGAAAGCCACAAAAACATCATAAAGCACCATCAAGTTTTTTTCCATAAAGGTATAGAAATTCTACATTGATTTAAAAAAAAAACTGCGCTGATATCGGTATCGGCCGACACTCAGAAATTTTGGTATCGGATCGGGATCGGTTCTGAAAAAGTGGTATCGAGCCACCCCTATTGTTTACAGATATTTTTAATAGTTTTAGTTTTAGTTAACATTATCAGCAGTAAAGTATTTATGTTGGTGATGTGGATTTGAAACTATCTCTTATAGTTAAAAGATATTCATACAACTCTATTGTTATACTCTCTGTTTATTGCAAGAGTTTGTCAGTTTTCAGGAGTGCGCAAGAGTGTTTTTTTCCTCAGGTGTTAACAGGCTAATAGTACAACAGAAACAGCTGCTGAAGCTTTGTGTTTTTATGTCTCATGTCAGCTTCCAGGTGTAAAGGTGTGTGATTAGCATCTCTTTGTGTCTGTGTGTCTCTGACAGCTGTGTGCAGTTACGGCGTGTGCTTTAATGGAGGTCAGTGCAGAGAAGGTTCTGCTCAACTCTGTCACTGTCCGGCTGGATTCAGCGGTCCGAGCTGCCAGTACGGTAAGTCCAATGGTTAAACACTCCAGCCACGTTATACATTCGCTTTGTATTTCTTCACTTTTGTTTATTTATTTGTTTGTTTATTGTATTACAGTTATTGCATAATATTGTTATACAGCATCTTTCATGCATTATTGTAATACAATTATTTATTATTAGTATTATTGTTATTAATAATATTATTATTATTACCAGTCTGTTTGACAACAATAATAATACGGCAACAGACTGCTATTTATTTTTATTTAATGCACCAGTACATTTCACTTCAAGTTGTACGCTGTATATATACAATAAAAAAGTCTGTATTTAAAAAAAAAACACAAAACAAAAAACACTTGAATCTTGAAATCCAGTAGCTTTTGTGTGTGCACTCTAGAAAATATATTGTTTTTCAAGCATTTCCTTTCAAATAAATGGAAGTTTCCCCCCTACAGAGAATTTTCACGGGTTGTTTGAGTCTCTAATATATTGAAAGCCAAGAATTTTATCTGCAACGCAGTCATAGCCATGAGAGAGGATGCTAATAATGGAGGATGTTGTTTTTGGTGATAATCTACACACGACAGGAAATTCTTCACAAATCTCGCCCTACATTTTTAGTTACTGTAGTCTCCTCTTTGTCTAGTAGAGTGATAACAGACACTGGTTTTGCGCTGGGATCATGGGTAATCCGAGAGCCGCTTGTGTATCAAAGTGCTGCAGACAGATTCAATTAATTACGCAGCTTTCAGCACATTATGAGCATCTAAGTTGTTGCTTGCGTATTCGCGTCCAGAGACTCTGGATTCAGCCGACGTAGTTTGAAGTGGTGTGACCTGATGGCTTTCGTCTGTTTTCTGCTTCATTTTTTTTCAACAAGTCTGTTTGCTGCAACCAGCGGTATCTTTAAGACAGAGTCAGATGTGCACAGCTGGTAACCATTGGTCATTTATTCTGGGCAGTTTTTTATGTGTGTGTCGTTAGGAGTGATGCTGATTGATTTGGTCGGCATGCACAAACACTAACAGCCACAATCTATTACAGCAAAGCGTAATGGAGACTGCGGCCTAGTTTACCCCATGTCTCTTCTGTAATGCCAGACTGACACTGAAAAAAGAGACAATCAGGAAGAAAATATGGGTGAATCTCACGAATCGTGTTGAGCATGTCCTGATCATATTTCACCACAAAATAAAAAAAAAAGATGATTTGCTTGAAGAAAATAAAGGCTGAAGTAAATTCATCATCCTTGTGATTGTTGTGTGGTGGATATTCATTCATTCATTCATTCATTTATTCTTGCTGTTGTCGAATTAGTATTATTAATAATAATAATAATGCATTAAAAATGGTATTGTATAAAAATTATGCAACACTGTATGTTGTAGAATATTTTATACGTCATACATTATTTTTAATTTCTTACTTTCATGCATATTAGTTTTTTGTTTTGTTTGTTGTTGCATTAATACTAAATGCATGAAAGAAATGTTATTATATAAAATTATATTATAACACTATAAATTGTTTAATATTTATATACAATATCTTTCATGCATTATTCTTCTTCTTGTTGTTGTATTGATATTAATAATAATGCATCATATGTTATTGTATGTTGTATAAAAACACTGTTGTATAATATTTGTATATAATATCTCATGCATTATTATTATTTTTCTTTGCTTTCATGCATATTTATCATTGATTGATTCTTGCTGTTGGCGTAATAATAATAATGCATGAAAGTTATGTTAATGCATAGCATCATACAACACAATATACTGCATAATAGTTTCATACAATATAATTCATGCATTATTCTTGTAGTTGTTGTTAATGCAACAACAGAATATCCAAAACATTCCTAACACTCTAAAAATAAACATTCTTTTTTTTTGGCATTGATTGTTTCCATAAAGAAGCTTTAACATCCATATCCTTTCCATCCATAAACGGTTCAAAAGTGATTTTTTATTTATTTTTTTTAAAATGATTAAAATCTTCACAGGTTCTTTTAATGATTGTTCACTGAAAGGTTCACTGAGAAGCTAAAATTGTTCTTTAGTGGTGCAAAAACCCTCTTTTGGGACCTTAATTTTTAAGATTGTCTAAAGAGCTGCAAATCCAAACTATATGAGAGGTATCATTAGCTGTTGTTGTACCGTAAGACACACTTAAAGTGCCAGGACAACTGTAAACAACTGTGCAAGCCTCTGAGAAACCTCTGCTGTGCTTTCTGTTCAAATAACACTCAGAGCAGCTGCCTTGCGCATGAAAGTCTCTGTGAGTTTATGAAGGACAATCATTCAGTGATTCTTGAAATCCACAGCTGCCAGATGATTTTTATCAGTCAAAGTCAGTTCTGGTCTTGTTTGCTGATTCCAGCGTCCCGTGATGCCTCTGATGAAGCAGGTGATGCTGTTTGACATGTTGTGGTTTCAGCAGCGAGAACAAAGGCTGTGTTTGAGATTGGCGTTTCCCTGTAGCGAGTGTGTTCTCTGTTCCTCCTGTCATCACCAGATGAGTAAAACCCCACCAGAGAAGCTTTTGAAAGCTCTTCAAGCTCTTAAATACCTATTAATCTTAAACAACTGATGTGCGGCTAATGTGTGTTTTATTGGTCTCTTTTTAGAGCTACTGAACTTGGCACATGCAAGGGTAACTCATCAAAATGGTTTTGCGTGACTGTATGTATGACTAGAGCGGATCAGACGGCCCAGATAAACAACTAAAAGTATGCATATTCAGACAAATCCAAAATTTGGTGAAATTCATTTTTTGCATGTTTGTTATATTCCTGGCAGTTCAGCGTTTACTGGTCTGTACTGAAAGGTCTCTTTCATTGTGGAATAATTGTGGCTTTTTCTTTTGATAAAAACAATGATCTCTGGGCCGTGAGCTCATGTCTTGGCGCAGCAGGAGGTCAGAGCGTGCCAAACTGCTCAGTCACCCTTAGAGGCTTCTCGTGGGTTACTTCTGTTGTGACTGGACACAGTAATCAAACCTGATTCTTGAGGAAATGCCAGGTGTGGACTAAATCTGTCTGTTGATATTGCAGCGCAAAGTTTATAGATCAGTCACACAGCATTCCAGGTCATTGCTGAATGCAGAGTAACTGGATTAAATTGTTGATCTGATGCAGTCTTGGCTTGTTTTATGTTTGTGTGTATAGAACTAGTTACATGTCTTGGAATTACGTAATTTAATTACAAAATAAATAACTGTAATCTGTTATGGTTACTGAGAAAAAATGTGTAATTAAATTACAGTTACTTCTGAAAATGTTAACGATTACAAAGGGGGTTACATCTGAATATTTTCACACACCTACAGATTTGATTGATTTCTTTCCCAAATTGTATTGACTGCTCTAAAATATGAGACACCAATGTTTCAGGAGTTTAGGACACATGCTTATTCAAAAACTGTTTTATTTCCTGTTTGGGTTTATGTATATGCTTTATGTTTTAAGATAAACAGTTTAAGGCATTGTTAGATGCCAGAGTTTCCTGTCATAGCTATGCAAAGGTTTGATTTCAGAAACAGTATCATAGCTATTAAACGGTTTCTTAGGATTTTAAATCTGTATTTAACCTCAGAACGGTCTCAAAGTAAAGAGAGTTTGTGGTGGCTGTGCTTTAAAATGAAATTATTATAATCTTAATTCAAGGGATAAAGGATTTCAAAAGTGATAGTAATCAGTGTTGAGTCTTACTGTAGCTTAACCCTGCCTGCTTTAAATGTTTGAAAATGATTTGAAAACATTTGTTGGAAAATCAGAAAAGTAATCAAAACGTAATCAGTTACATTACTAATAGTTACACTACTTACATTACATTTTAAATAGGGAAACTTGTAATCTGTAGCCTATTACATTTCCAAAGGAACCTTCCCAATACTGTGTGTAGAGTATATAGAAATATGATATACATTATTATAATTATAACAAAGATTATACTCCACCTACTGCCCCCTCAGTGTCACAGTGCACACACGAGGGAGGACACAGGAACATGCAGACGAGGACGTAACTCAAAATAATAGTCTTTAATGGACATCAAGGCAAGGCTGAGACGAGACAGGACAGGAACACCGGGAGTAACAAGTAGACCAGACCACACGAGACTGAACGGGCAGGAACTAAAGTACACAGGTTAATTAGACAAACACAGCTGGACAACTCTTAACTAATAATCACATTAAACAGGGACAGGAAACAAACCAAATAAGGAAACAAGAGGCGGGAACACAAGACACACACGACAGAACCCTGACACTCAGGGCTTGGCCCCTAATAATAATCGCAAAATACTCAACAGCTGGTGTTGTAAACATAAAACATGCTTAAATACTATTTGAATTTGATTATATATTTGTGTTTGAGAGGTCAGAAGGCCATGTTCAGAGTCTGTAGGGCGCTGCAGGGCGTCTGAGGATGAACGTTGTGCTGTTGAACATGTGCTGAGGGTCTGTTGATGTTAATGGAGGAGGAAGTCTAGAGCTGCTGCTGGTGTGTCAGTTTTACAGCAGGTCATGCAAGTCATCAAATGGACATCTGACCACTGAGACCCTGAGCTATAAATACAGCTTTCAACCTCTACAGGACACCAGTTACCACTGACTCCTAGGCTAGTGAGCTACTGGAGACCTCATTATTAGGCCCGTTTTCACATTTTAAGACAGCATCCCTGGCCATAAATAAGGCAATCAAAGAATACACTGTGGGTGAGAAAGGCAAATGGAATTGAGGTATAAAGTATAAATATACACTACCAACAGACCATTTGAGGTCTGTAAGGTATTTTTTCTTATAAAAAATAAAGAAAAAAAGTTATATTGAGAAATATTATTACAATTTTAAATAACTTTTCTATGTGAATATGTTAAAATGTAATTTATTCCTGTGGGTCAAAGCTGTATTTTCAGCATCGTTGTTTCAGAGTCACATGATCCTTCCGAAATCATTCTGATATGCTGATTTGCTGCTCAAGAAATATTTCATTATCAATACTGGTTGTATTTTTGAGGTTACATGTCAGTTAGTTGTGTAATTTGAGAACAGCAACTTTTGGAACAGAACCAAATTAGCGTGGCTAAAATTACAAGGAAATATCAGAGAATAAAATCAAAAGTTAAAATCATAAAAAGTGTCATTCCAAATTCAAAAGGGAATAATCTCTAAGATATTTCAGTAGCTAGAAATTGCTATCTTTGTGCAATTATACAATGATTTTCAAAAATTTCTGCAATCAAATTTTTTTGGAAAAGTAAAAGCAATTTTGTGATTTTAAATATTTGGGATCCCTAAATAAAACAGTTTTTTGACAAGTGTCTGGATGTTGAATCCGCTGAAAGAGCAGATTAGATTAGTGTTTGTTTTTTGTTTATTTCTTTTTTCTTTTTTTTTTTGGTCAATTGAATCTTCGCTGGAAGTTTGATTGACAGGCGATCTGATCAATCATAACACCAAATCTGACATTTTTGTCCAATAAACAAACCAGACAGGAGAGTAGATTAACGTTGGTATACTTGAACTTGAAAGGTTTTCTAAGCTCTGTCTTCTAGTTGGCTTACGTTTTCTGATGGAATCCAAACTTTGGCTGTTGTAGGTAGAAACAAGCTACTTGCTTATGGAGACCGGATTAGACAAGGAAACTCCAGGGACTCAGTGGAAACATGTTTATCAAGAGTTTAGCACACAGTACAGACAAGGAAGTATGCTGGAATGATAAATATTCCCAAGTATTTTCTCGGAACGTGACGACGGCTTGTTTGTGGAAACGATGCTAAACCATTTGAGAAGAGAGTTGATATACAAGTTGTGCAACAAAATGTGTGGAGTCATTCGGTTATCTGAGGTAATAACAGGTGTTGGATTTACAGACACAAATGTTTATGAATGATAAAGCTGGCATGTATTGTGTCATGATGCTAAAAACGTGAAAGAATCGTGTTTTATTTAATGCATTTTATTCATGGCAAGGTTAGTTAACTAAAAGTAAGGTTATGTATAAACTTAGTTTATTCAGCATCATTTGTGATTTTTATTTAGTTTTATTTGATGTAATCAAATGTGTAATGTATAACTTAAACTAAAACTGAAAAAAAAACTTTATAGACATTTTGAAAAGCCCTAAAAATTAATAAAGATGACAAACACACAGAATTAAAATAAAACTAAAGCTAAAATTAAAATGAACAGAAACAGAAAATATAATAAAGTCTAAAATATCGTTCAAAACTATTTCTCAATTATATAACTGATTCATGGGCTTTTTAGTCTTTGTTTTCTATTTTTCATTACAAACATGCAACTTTAAACTATATTTTTATATTTGTCTGCATATTGATGTATGTTAGAGTGAATTTACAGTGAAAGCCAGACAACTGAGGTGGAGTAAGTAAAATCATTCAACAAAAATAAGCAGAATGATTTTCTGGGAAAACCTGATATTATGTAAATTACCACATTTAATTTCATGCAACAGTTAAGAATGTTTTTACTAATTATAATGAATGAAGCCTGTATTGACTCACTGAATTTTTTTTTTTTTTTTTTAATTGGTTCATTTTTACAGTCTAAAGGAACCAAATTACAAAAATCAGACTTCCCATGACTAAGAAGGCTTTTTTTTTTTTTGGAGAGAAAGCTGTAAGCACAGTAGAAATGTGTTGTTAAAGTAATAGTTCATCTAAAAATGAAAATTTGCTAATACTTTACCCACAGGCATTTGGAGAACAGATCTGGAGAAATGTAGCATTACATCACTTGTTCACCAGTGGATCCTCTGTAATGAATGGGTGCCGTCAGAATTTAACAGCTGATAAAAACATCACAATAATCCACACGACTCCAGTCCATCAGTTAATGTCTTGTGAAGAGAAAAGCTGCATATTTATAAGAAACAAATTTACAGAGACATCTGTGCATATGTCTCTCCTGATTCAGACGAGATGACTTTTTCCCTGAAGAAAGCAATATTATGGATAGAGGACTCATATAAATTTAAAAATGCCTTGATGGATTTGTTTCACAGTTTTTCTCTTCACAAGACATTAACTGATGGACTGGAGTGGTGTGGATTATACTTGTAAATTATCGTGATGTTTTTATCAGCTGTTTGTGCTACATTTCTCCAAATCTGTCCCCATGAAGAAACAAACTCATCTACATCTTGGATGACCTGAGTAAATTTTCTGCAAATTTTTTTTTTTGGTTGAAGTTTTACCACTTTCAGTTTGTTCTTCTCCAGTAACACTTACTGAAAATCTGCTTGTCTGTGTAGGAATGACAGAGTTGGCCTCTCTGACCCGACTCCAGTAACATGCTGTTCACCTTTATGGTTCATTAGTATGCAGCCTGTATGCTTCATTTATCAGCCTGTCTTAAGGTTATTAAAGTGGACGTAAATTATATCTATAGCCCCAGTGAATTGCTCAGCTAATTTTTTTTTTCTTTCCCATCCTGTGTGCAGAGGATTTATATTAGTTCATTTAATGGGCCATTAGCTGGAGGACACTGGGGCAAACACCTTTGTGCTTACAGAGCTTTTCTTCAGCCAAAAATGTCCTTTGGCTCCTTCTGGTTTACAGAATGTAAAACATGAAAGCAAAACTGAATGAAGACAAAAAGTTTATGCACAACTTCTGTTTATACTTCTTTTATTTTTTGATGTTCTTTCCCACATAGAGTTAAACAAGTTTATGGTTCAGATGCATTTTAAATGTTATTGTTTTCTGATTTGTGTTGTAGTTTACAGAACATGATAACTGCTAAAACTCACCTTGACCTGATCCTGGTTAGCAGGCCTGGGAAACTCTGTAGTTGTAGTAGTAATTCATCCACACGGCTTTAAGATAAGTGAGCTACAGTTTATCCATGGTCATGTGTCTGTGTTTTACGACACTCTCGTAGCTCTAAAACATATGTTTGACATTGCACATGCTCCATCTGAGTGCATTTCATCATGATTTTTGAGTAATTCAGCCAATGGGTCTGTGAAATATCAGTCTAACATAGTCAGCAGCATAAACTCTGAAAAAATGTGTATAAACAGTTACTAGCAAGTAACACATTGAATTAAACATGAAATTTTGACGCACAAAGACTGAAATAGTATTCTCTTTTAAAACATACCCAGGGTTATTATCTTGAGACTAAAGTACTCTCAGCTGAAGATCTAGCAAACTTGGTGCGTATTTGTTGCTCTGGAGAGCATCAAAAGTTACTTTTTACATGTTTTTTCAGCGTTGATTCTTGAACTGGGCCTTCACAGACAGCGCGCCTTCAGAGCGAGATCCAATTCACGGACCGAAAATGTGTGTTAAATTTATTGAGATCGGGCCATATCAACCTGTGATTTCATTAGCAGTAATGGATGGTAGAAATTTCAGGAGTGAATGGCTTGAATATAGTCCCACCGTTATGAAACACTCCTTCAGGCAATACGGGGAAGCAGCAGGTAGGAAAACGTAGGCTTTTAATGATAACAATAATTCGAACACAAGGTAAAGCATAAACATAACGTTAAGACAGGAAAAACTTACAAACCAAACTGAATGCTTATAAAGCAACAGAAACAAAGGAGGAAACACAGGTGAAATGACTAAACGGTGATTAACTGAACAAGGACTAATTAGGGAAACCGGAACACAACCAAATAAGGGCAAACAGGAAACAGAGGAAGAACACACACGTAACACCCACAGCTGAATTTTTTTTTTTATCGTCTTCACATATCTCACATTTGTTGGCAGTGAATCCAAAATGGACACATTTCAAGTCATTTGACAACTGGTAAAAAAGACACAGAGAAATGCAGTAAACATCAGAAAAACAGCGTGCACGTTTCAGGTTAAAAATGAAAGGCAGTCAACAGACACTTAATGCAGGAAGCATCACCTTTCAAATCAGCAGCAAGAGTCAAAACTAGTCCACATTTCAAGTTAAATGTCGTCCATGGTTATTATACTTACCTAAAACTGAAACTAATTTTAAAACCATTAAAAAAAAAACAAACAAAAAAAAAAACATATTTGCTAACTTGAAATAAAATATAAAAAACATATTATTTCAGCTGCATTTCTCATTTTAACATTACTCATTTTAATTTAGTATAACAACATACAATGTTATTAAAACTGAAATAAAAAACTGTATGGACATATAAAAAAGAACAACTAGTAATGCACACAACAAAATTACTAAAATTATTAAAATGGAAAATATGAATGAATGAATGAATGAAAAAAAAATCAAGCAAGCTTACTTGTGATGAAAATAATGTAATGAATAAAAAACCTTAATGATCATTAAGAAAAAAAATGGGTGAACAATCCCTTTAAGCATAAATCTCTCTCTATATGTACAATATTCATACACACACACACACACACACACAAACTCTCTCTCTCACACACACACACACACACACATACACACACAGTTTTTAAGTAACATTTTACAATCTTTTTATGAATTGTTTACTATAATGCAAAATCTAATGCAAATAATATATATATAATGCAAATCTAATTCTTTATAAATTTTGTAAATACTAAAATAAAAAAATACAAACAATTATTTTTTTTTTTTGATGCAGTAAAATAAATACTTGTTATGAAAATAATGTAATAAATAAATGATAAAAAGTGAATGTGGATTAGTGAATGATGGACAGTGTTTCCTGTTTGACTGTTACAAAGATGGTAAGTGTATGATGTCCAGTGTTTATAAATCTATTCAGATTTTAAGTTGTGTAGTTTATTCTGGCCTTAACCTATTTTGTTTTAATCCTTTGATTCTGGGCTGAAATGACCTGGACGTGTTTTCATGCCATACAATTATTTAATTTCCAATGCTGAATTTTTTTTTTTTTTTACAGTGTAGTTTCTAGGCATGCTTGTTGCATTGTGCTATATGATAGTTAAAAAACAGTGATCTGAAAATCATTACCCGATATGATTTTGTAGTAAATCTGTTTTACGTTTTGATGTTCGTCATCGTCATCTTGACAGTTCATCAGACTTCATCTGGCTCTCGCAGTCGCCCTGTTTTATCCCTTTTTCCAGTTTTTCCAGTCATTGTTCTCTTTTGCACATCTGTTTGAGCTGCCTTTTCCTGAGATCCGGGAACGTTTGAATGCTTCTCTGAGTCCTATTCAGCACGTGTAATGTAATGATGTCAGAGTGCATCATTCCAATGGAAAATCCTCCTTTAAACAGACTGACTCATTGACATTCCTGTCGCATTGGCCGCATTGTGTGTTGCGAGGAATTAATCAGTTATTAAAAAGTCTGGTTAGTGTGCAGTGTTCCATGACCCGGGAAATTCTCCACGGGTGAAACGGCCACAGCAGGACAATAGAGGGTGAGCGTGAATGGGACGCCCTGATACGACATGCACCACGGGTTCCTCTGCTGCAGTTTCTCACAGTCTGTCACATGTCTCCATCCTTCCCTTTTT
Source organism: Tor tambroides (assembly GCA_021397915.2). Taxonomy (NCBI): domain Eukaryota; kingdom Metazoa; phylum Chordata; class Actinopteri; order Cypriniformes; family Cyprinidae; genus Tor; species Tor tambroides. Next base: position 15,467 of record JAFVLL020036978.1, on the reverse strand, counting down.
TTATTCTTTCTCTTCTTTAAACTAACAGTTTATGCAACAATGAAAATTGCAATTATGATTTCTGTCACTTGAACCCCACATAACCTTTTAATTTTGAATTATAAACAAAAATTGGGTGAACTATCCCTTTAAGCATGACTCTCTCTCTCTCTCTCTCTCTCTCACACACACACACACAGACACAGACACACAGTTTAATATAGTGTCTTAAAAAAGTTTGATATTTTACCATTTTTTGCAGGATTCTACTGCAATACAAAAGAACAAATTCTTTATAAATGTTGTAACTACTATAAAATGTGAAAAATGATACTGAAAATTATTTTTATTTTTTTGTGTTGTTGCAGAAAAAAAAAGTTGTATCAATCACTATTTACTATTGGGAAATACTGTATGGAAGTAAAATAAAATAAAAATAACTGTCTGGTTCAGCTCAGCTACCAAATCTGACTTTAGAAGACAACGGAGGGTAGTCCGGACTGCTGAGCGAATCATTGGTACAACCCTCCCTACTCTCCAAGAACTGTACTTATCCAGAGTGAGCAAAAGGGCTGGCAAAATCACTCTGGACCCCTCACATCCAGCACACTCCCTCTTTGAACTGTTGCCGTCTGGTCGACGCTACAGAGCTCTGAGCACCAGAACGACCAGACACAGAAACAGTTTCTTCCCTCAGGCAATCCATCTCATGAACACTTGACAATAATTATGGTACACACACTATTTATACACTTATACACTTATTTATCTAACACACATACTTAGTCTACATTTCAATTGCACATAATATACCAGTACATACAAAACTGTCTACTGTTATATACCTGTACATACAATTGTCAATTTGTATATTGTTATTCCTTATTTACTTGTTCTTTTTAATTCTTCTTTTTATTATCTGTGTTTTTTGTTCTGTCATGAAAACAAATTCCTCGTATGTGTAAACATACCTGGCAATAAAGCTCATTCTGATTCTGATTCTGAAAATAAAATAAACACACACACACTTTGGGCCCTATCATTGTTACGGAGTGACAGAGGCGTGAGGATCCATGTGCAAGTTTTTTATTAAAGGCAGGGTCGAAACACCAGAAAACAGGTATGGCACGGGCAAAACATAAGAGTAATCCAAAACGAGCATGGGTCAGTCAACAGCGAATGATATCCAGAGGGCTTGACAAAGAGAGATAATCCAGGTACACAGCAATAATCCAGGCAGGGGCAAATAGAGTCCGAATGGCAAGATGAAAGTGGAAATCCGAAATACACGGGCGAGAATCAGAACACGGGAAAACGGGCAAGGCAAGACTATGACTAAACTAAGGTAACTAGAACAGACTACGTAGAGTAGCTATCGCTAAGAGAGTGATATATGCTAAACAATACTCGGCGACTTGAGCAGCATCTGAGTGGGTGTTATATAGTGTGTGAAATAGCTTTCAGGTGAGCATTTGATTGGTTGCAGGTGGATCCAGTCCAGTGCAATGGAACATGAGAAATGTAGTCCAGGGTGATGTGTAACAGTCTGTGTGATGTGAGAGTCAGTATAATGGGAGAGCGTCCTCTGGTGGCAATTGGACGGAAGGCCACGAGCAGATCCGTTTCCTCTCTGGACACGCGTTCAGTCTTTGCGCTTGCAAATTCTGCCGTGTAAATAGCGAATCCGCCATGGTGCGAGCGTAACTGGCTCTTAAAGGGAATGGGAGATGAGACTCTGATTGGTTTATTGCACGTTATGCCCCAAACTCACCCATGGCTCTTTAAGAGAGTAGGGACAAACCTTTTGGACCATGCACCGGGCACGCCGACCGCTTTTCCCGTCGTTAAACTAGCAAAAGTGGATTCGGGCACGCCCTGAGTGCACCTGGGCTGTGCGCTTTAGACCATGCGCTTAGATCGTTAAAATAGGGCCCAAAGTGTATTAAAAAACCTTTTGTGTGCAGAACTACTTCTGCCAATCAGATTCGAGGAAATATAATTTATATTCTTACATATGTTTTTATAGCTTTTATAGCTTCTGTCTGTTTTCTGGTTCATTAATTTGTCCTCCATTTCATCGCACACTTTGTCTTTTCTTATTTCTGCTGGTGTTTTCTTTGTGATAAGAAACCCAAATATACAGTTCTGGTCATTCAAAGAAAAAGCATTAAAATAAATCAGGAAACAGGGAGAGACGAGTGTGAATCTCTCATTTCTGCCTCTGGATAAACCCACAATCCCTGCTTCCTGTCTGTATCCGTCCTGTTTAGTTTCCTTATTTTGCCGTTTATAGGCTAGGAAAGAATATATAGCCTGGGTCTTTATAGCTTCCTGCTGCTGAAAACCTCCAGTCAGAATGAGTTTTCATAATCGTGTTTCTCATGCTAGAGTCCGATGCCTTAATCTTTCCTAATTGAGCTGCAGTTCCTGCTGCGTTTGACCTGATGAAAGGCCCATCATAGTCACTCCGGGGCTGGACGTCATGTGCATTCAGACCTGAAGCTGACAGCTGTTTGCAAAACACAATTAGGGTGTGATCTAGAGCGTCTTCATTCTGTGACTGCATGACACGCAAACCATTTCAATGCAATCTCTTTTTAAGTCTAGCTTCTCAATTTAAACAAAAAATGGCATTCGCAACCCATTTTACCTCTGTAATGTGACATTTGATTTGATGCTGATAAAGTGAGATGGGTTATTCAAAGGGGGGAAAGTAGGACGGCGCTTTACTTCAATGCTAAAATAATGCCTAAAGAGTGATGGATTTTGGTTAACGTAGCCTAGAGGACATTTTTTTTTAATGTGTGTGTGAAATAATGTGCACTGATGAATCATTATAATTAGACAAAGTAAAAAGAGTCCATTTTGATTTCATGTTTACTTTTAGTGTATAGTTTCTGAGTTGTATACCCTGCATACAGTGTCTGATTTTGGAAAATAGTTAACATGTGATTCAGTATGAGACGTGACGTGATGTTTTGTGAGTGTTTGAGCAGGTGCTGATGACTGCAGTGCCCTGGAGGAGCTCTGACAGGTTGAGATGTGATCAAAGTGAGTCAGCAGCACTTCTTCATGCAGTGGCATTGATCTGCACCTGCTTTACCTTCCTGAGCGAAGTCAAAGCCATTGAGTAGTTTTTTGTGAACATATATAAAATATATATAAAATTAGATTTAATGTGTGTTGTTTACTTATACCTCCTAATTAATATCAATTAACTAAAAAATAACAACGTATAAATAAAAAGTATAAATAAATAACACACATTAAATTAATTTATTGCTATTTATATTTAATTATATACAATTATCTATATTACTTATATATAATTTATACGTATGTGTGTGTAATTATTGTTTGTTATAATTTCTAAATATATTTAAGAAATATTTATTATATTATGTTATATATTATATATATTTATTATATTATTATAAATTATAAATTACATATATATATATATATATATATATATATATAAACCTTGCTACGTGTACTGTGTTAGGCTAAGCGAGACTTGTCATAGCACTTGCATATTGTTGCTCTTTTGTTGGTTTTGATTGCTTCTGTTATCCTCATTTTTAAGTCGGTTTTGGATAAAAGTGTCTGCTAAATGACAATGTAAATGTGTATATATATATATATATATATATATATTCATTCATATAAGTAAATAGATCATCTAATTTACTAATTATTTACATGTTCTTATTTACTGTCATTTATCAAAAATATATTTATTGTTTCATAAAATATAATAAATAAGTAATACTAGTGAATTAAGTATACTAGTCAGTTATCATTTTTAAATTAGATAAATTACTGAATTCATAAATCAGTGTTTAAGTATATTTTAATTCATAGATATAAACATATAATTTAATTTACTAATTATTCTTTACTTATTCTTCTTATTATAAATCATAATAATTATATAAATACGCAGATTATAAATTATTATTAATAACTATTTTACTTAGTAAATTACACACACATACTGTATATGTGTATATACTTATTTATTGTACATGCATGCAATTAATTTAATTTAAGTATTTACTAGCCAGTCAGAATTGAACAGTGGGTCACTTTCCACATTCTAATCCAGCGGTTCTCATTTCCAGTCCCCGCGCCCCCCCGCTCTGCATATTTTGCATGTCTCTCTTTGTTAACACACCTGATTCTGATAATCAGCTCGTTAGAAGTGAGCTCCGTGCATGAACTGTGTTCCGATTGATACACAGTGTTCATTGCTCCCTACTCCCTGAGCAGGGGAAATCCGTTGAAGTTTACTTCACTTCAGAACATTCATTCATGGATTTGCGCTGCGCAACGTCTTCACACACGGACGAATGTGACATATACCTCTGTAAATATATAAAATTTAAATTCACGTCTGGCACACTTCAGTGCACTTTGAATGGAACATATACGTTCGCTTCGAACCGGAATCACGGCGGAATACCCTGTGGTGTCCACTTCGCAGGGCACTTACGTTCGAGTAGAACAAATGTCTGAAGCGATAAGAGAAACATACAAAATGTGCAGAGCGGGGGGACGCGAGGACTGGAATCGAGAACCGCTGCTCTAATCACAGTTAACTCACATGATCCATGTACACCGCATACTCATGCAGAAATTAGGTAGTAATTTGGACATTCCTTTCGGAGTCCTTAGATCCCTGCAGGCTCCAGCACAACATTCCCATGTCTGGGGTCAAAGCGTACGTCAGGCCCAAACAGGTAACGCTCAGATACAAAGCGCAGGTTAAAGATCAGCCCCGCAGGGTTTTCCAAACATATTTAGTCTCTTGTTAACACCAGGAGCTTTGTAAACCAGACGGGAATGAGAGCAAACGAAAACAAATCTTTTGTCTGGACGTCAACGTGTTTCTGAGACATCAAGCCCGAGACCATTAGAGACCCAGAGAAAGAAATAGAGGGATGTTTGGTGTCTGGTTGAGCTAGTCTTTTCAAACAGCCCTAAGAATAAATCTGCTCAGCTTTGCTGTCTTTTGTAGTAATTCAGTTCCCAAACACGCTGAGATACGTACGGCTGGAGTCTCGTCTGTCTCACGTAAACGAGACGAGACTGCAGGGAAATTCACTCAAACTCACTCTCTCACACACACACGTGTGTATGTGCAGTGCTGATTTGACCACACATTTCACACACACACACACACACACACACACACACACACACACACACACACACACACACACACACACACACACACACACACACACACACACACCAATGCACAGAGCCAGATCCAGCGGGCTGACAGGGGGCCAGGAGGTCGTCTAATTAAGTTTGAAAAATGTCAAAGCATCATTAACAGAACTGAACACAAATTCTGAGTGTCATAATCAAAGACTCCTTGGCCAAACAACAAGGAGCATTTCCATGTGCTCAGAAAGCATTTGAGACTCTATAAACTCTATGTTTTTAACATGATGTTGAAATGAATGTTGAAAAGTGAATGGTTTCAGAGGTCTGAACATTTTAGAAGGCACGATGCACATTAATTAACATGAGCACTCCATCATGTCCATCGTGTAAATGTGCCAGATTTAGCCATATAGGCTAATTTTCATCTGCAGTCCCTGGCAGGTTGATGGTAAAAACCAGTGTCCATAAGTCTTAAAAACAAACAAACAAACTACTACTTCAAATGAAGACATGTTTGATGTTTGATTCAATAACCACCCTTTTATTGATACAGAAAAAGAAGCAAAATATGTAATATTTCTTAATTCAAAAAGTGTAGTGTTCCAGGTATGTGCTGCTCAGTTTTTTCCTTAGACCTTTTATCCAATGCTTTCAAAGCCTGTGTATAGAGTCTTTCTGTTGGTTGTAAAGTTGTCCCACCTGTCTGTGTCGAACTGGTGAGGCAGTAGTTCATATTTGAAAAGATCATAGCATTAATGTATAACTTTGAAGCCTCAGTGGTTAAATTATTCCTAATATGTCTAAAAATTACCAGATTCAATTTAATGAACTTGTTTTTTTGAGTGTAAGTTGTGAATCAAGTATTATACCTAAATATTTATACTCATGGACTACTGATCATTTTCTGCCTGCTACTGTAACATCTGGGTCTGGATCTCTATTTGCAGACTTTGAAAAAAAAAACAAAAAAAACATGAATACAGTTTTACTAATATTAAGATGTAACCATGAATTTTCTAACCAATTAGTGATATTAACCATTGCTGCCGATAATTCTTCTGCAGCTTGCTTTTTACTTTTAGCATGCAAGTGTATGACTGCATCATCAACATACATCTGCCAGTTTACAGCAGATGCACAAACATCACGTAGGTCATTCATACAAACTGAATAACAAAGGACCCAGTATTGAACCTTGAGGTACACCAATTGTATTAGTAACTAAATTTAAATGAATTAATGTATGTATATAAATCATAAAAAACAGGTCTCTTCTGCTTACCAAGACTGTATTTATTTGATCAAAAATACAGTAAAAACAGTAATATTGTGAAATATTATTTCAGTTTGGGGGGGGGGAACTGTTTGCTATTTGAAACTGTTTTAAAATGTAGTTTATTCCTTTGATGCAAATATTCAGCATTATTACTCTCTCTTCAGTGTCACATATGTGTAATTTATAATATACAGTGTGGATAGTATTATGTATTATATATTTATATTGTGGTTTTCAGCAAAACACCCCGTCAGCTCTCTGTAGTTACTCTTGAGCGACAGTGCTGATTCTCTCTCTTGTCAACACACGCCTTGGGAAGAAGAACTGCATAAAAACAAAACACAGCTGTTCTGAAAGACAGATATGTGAGGAATTTGAATGGTTTTTGTCTAGCTGAACTGCATGGTGAGAGATTCTCTGGAAAGGTTTTGATTTTGTGATGAGTTTTTAGAATAATGGCTCTGAGAGGGTATTTGTATAATCTGTCGTTCTTTGTATGTACAGACATTGGAGATGCTCTGCCAGGTTTCTTTTGTCAAGAGCATGATGGTAAATATTTAATATTGGAATTAGATATTGTACTGGAATCTTTGTCTGAGATGTTTCTCTGAAAATTCCTTGGGAGAAAAACAAATAGAAAAAACTGAGATGATTGTTTACATACAGTAAGAGTTTAGAGCTGTAAAATTAATGTGGAGGGCAGCTCTGATCATTCTGGAAGAATTTGATGAGAAATGTTTGAGATCTCTGACTTCTGTCGGGAGACTTTGGTATCATGGCAAATATGAGCACAGATTGAGACACTGCTGAGATTTCTTCTGAGGAGACTCATGAGATTTTAGTGTTTTTTGTCAGTAGGTGTAAGGAGACAAACAAAAGAACAAAATTATTATTTTGCTGTGCATTTCGTTCGTTCGTTCATTCATTCATTCATTCATTCATTCATTTTTATTTTTATTTATTTTTTATTTATTCTTTCTTTATACTTTTTATATTTATTTATGTATTTTATTTATGTGTTTTTTTGTTTTAATTATTTTTCTTTTTTTATTTATTTATACTTTTTTTTTTACCTTTTTTAATTTCTTTGCTTTTTTTGTAACTTTTTTATATATGCATTCTTTTCATTTATTATTTTATTTATTCTTATTTTTTATTTATTCTATTTGTTATTTATTTATCATTTTTTTATGTATGAATTATTTTTAATTTTTATTTGTTTTTTATTAATTTTTATTTGTGTACTTTGTATTTTTTTTAATGTTTCCTTTCTTTGGTAACATTTCATTTCACCCCAGAACTGTTGAAAAATGCTTTTAATTAAAGCATCAAGAAGTAGATGATTGTTGGTTTTACATACACGGCTGCCTACCTGATGTCAGACGTGTGTGTGTGTGTGTGTGGTCACATTAAGAACATAAATAACTTTTATACAAGTTTGACTTTTCAAGTGTGCATCTGGCTGTACACATAGCATATGTGGCCATGTTAAATTAAATTGAATGTTGCATTAGTCAGGTTGCTAGCCATAAAGCAAAAATACACAGTATGAATTATGTACAATTTGCACATTCACATTTGCGTACTTGTGTAGTGTTTGTTTCTGGCCTTGTGAGATCAGTCCGTGTGCATGTACTGTACCACAAATCACCTGACACTGTCAGCTATAGATTCATTGACATTTACACACCCACATGCATCGATTTAAAAGTCGCAGCAGAGCAGCTGCAGATGTTTGAGCATAAACACAAATGATTAGCTGTAAAAGTCTGTGATATAGATTCACAGCAGGAGTTGGGTTTTATGTGAGTTTATTTGTTCTCTGCTTTGAATAATCGCTGCGGTCAGCGCTGGAGGATCTGTTATTAGTTTAGAATAGAAGGTTATGCTTTGATTTTTGAATGTCATGAATATGTTTTGTTGTTGTTATCATAAGGAACGTAATCAAAAGCAGTGCATGCACAGGGCAGCTGGTTATCTTTGGAGGAAGAGCACAGCTGAATATCATCCCATAATTCATGTGACAAAGTGTTAGAAATTCTTTGCATGGTTTTAAATTGTGCTTTCGGACTGAACGGATCAGTTACATGAAGCGTTTATACAATTTTGACTTTCTTTGTTTAAAGCAATCTATCTTAAGATGAAGATTAGATCTTATAGAAATGCATTGGTGAATATGAACAGATGTGGCTAGTTATGAAGTGGCGGTTGTTATGGATTATGTGTGGCTGCAGTTTTTCATATGTCTTACACTGTGACCCTTTTGTCTGCAGGCGTGTTTTAAGTGCACTATGTAGGCAGCAGGGGGCAGTGTGTATCTCCAGTGTACGGTAGCTACAACACAATATTCCATCATAATTGTACAGTATCAATTATGATGGATGAGGTACATTTTCGTCTTCTTAGCTTTTTGTTTGTTCATCAGTTTGTCAGTGTAAGAAATAAATCAGGATGGTAGAGCTCTTTATTGCTGAATCAGGAAATGGTTATTGCACAGATACAGAACACTAGTCTTTATGAAGGCGATGCAGACTTGCTATCGCTCATTCTCAGGGTTAGTGATTTGAGCAAACTCCTTACCTTAAGTACTGTACTTAAACTGATCCTTTCCAGCACTATTTATATTCCAGACATAAATGATTTCTTAATTTTTATTTATTTATTTTTTGAGGAGTCTTTGCTAAGTGATTGGATTATTAGTTGCTATGCCTTAAAAGGAAATTAATAAATTATTAAAACTTTTGCTTTAATATATTTTATATGATAATGAAATGATATAATATGCACAAATGATGTATACGATTCTGTTAAAAAGTATCTAATGCTCACTATGTCTGCATTTATTTGATCAAAAATATAGAAAAAAACGGTAATATTAAATATTATTACAAGATTATTACAAATATTGTTACGATTTAAAATAACTGTTTTCTATTTGAATATATGAAAAAATGTAATTTGCTCATTTGCTGAGTAATATGCTGATTTAATGATCAAGGAACATTTCTGATTTTCATCAGTCAGAATTAAACTGATGAATAGAAACCATTTATTTGAAATAGAAATCCTTTGGGTAGCACTTTATACTGTGTATATATATATATATATATATATATATAATGCACTATAAAAGTAGTTTTAATGCATTAATGCATTGCATGATCTCATGAATAATTGTAACCACAGTTGCAGTACATTATTTAATACTCGTCTAGTTATTGTTGCACCTTTAGAAAGTATAATGCATTAAAAAACATGACAAACAAGCCTTCAAATATTAATGCATTTTAACTTTGGTTTCAGTTATTTAACGCATTACAACATACATTGTGAATGCCTTTATGATGCATTATAGGCTTTAAATGTTACTATCCTTTGTAACATAAATGTCATCATCTGACTTTTTGATCAATGTTTATGCATCCTTGCTGAATAAAAGTTTTAATTTCTTAAAAGAAAAAAAAAAGAAAAATAATTGTACTATCCCCAAGCATTTGAACAGTAGTGTATGATAAATTTGGAATAAATACAAAAAAAAAAAAAAGAAAGAAAGAAAGAAAAAGTTAAGCAATTGAAAAGTAAACTTAATTAAAACGATTTAGAGTAATACAGAATGAAAATTAAATGCACAAAATGTAAAATATGAAGACATTTTCTTCAGAAGTTTCTAGAGTAAGAATAAAAAATAAATCCAGACTGCAGAGATTTTTATTGCTGAATCATTGTTCAATTGTTTATAAAAGCATTAAATAATGGAAAACTGTCCTGCTGTTTCAGATAAGATGCATAATATGATTTTGAGCCAGACGCTTCTTGCCTTTGGCTTCTCTGATGAGGGTATTTATGTGCTGGACGGCTGTATCTCTGTGCTCTTGGTGACCCTAGTGATGCTATCTGGAAGGTTTTCTTTGGCTCTGTCTGACCTGTATGATTCAACAGCTGTGCCAAGCTACGGTACTGACCCCCGTCTACACAGAAACACATTGACTTCATGAGAGGAAGTCACACAATGCACGGCTGGAATGCAAACACACAAATCTCTCAGAGTCGCACAGTTTGACTCATAAAGGGTCTGAACTATTGCTGGTGGTCAAAAATACATGTGCTAGATTGTTTTTCCTCTTGCTATTCATTCTTCAGAAATTCTTCAGTATAAGTTTAAACATATTTGAAAACATGGGTAGAGGAAATAATGTAGTTTTGCATAGATGTGGCGGTTCTGACAGGTGGTTTGTGTGCATTATATTCACAGTGATCTGAACATGTGGCAAAGGTACTGATCAGAAATTGAACAGATTTTCTCAAGCACTGGATGCTGCAGGCTGTAAAACATATATCACGTTTATATGTGTGTGTGTGTGTGTGTGGTGTTGTGTGTGCATATCTGCACATCTGTGTGTGTTTGAGGATAATAGATTTATAACTTACAGAACCAAGAACATTCCATATGAATTCTTTTTCTGCAGAGGTTGCAAATGATTAAAGACATAGTTCATCCAAAAATGAAAACTGTCATTGCTTACCTGCTCTCATGTTGTTTCAAATCGATATAACTTTCTGCCTAACACCCAAAAGGAAGAAATTTGTTAAAGAAATATAAAAAGAAAATTTACTCAGAAATGGATCCTCTGCAGTGAATGGGTGCCGTCAGAATGAGAGTCCAAACAGCTGATAAAAACATCACAATAATCCACAAGTAATCCACACCACTCAATGTCTTGATCCACACCAATTAATGTCTTGTGATGTTGTAAGAAAAAAAATCCATCATTTAGATGTTTCTAACTTCAAACCATTACTTCCAGCTAAAATATGAGTCCCCTATCGATAATATTGCTTTCCTGTCTGAATCAGGAGAGAAATATGCACAGATCAAGCACCCTTTATAAATATGTTAGTGGATTTTGATGTGAGAGGACAACAGGGAATGGACTTTTTCACTTGAGGAAGCATTATTATGGATTATGGATGTGTATTTAAGTCAGAAGTGATAGTTTAAATTTAAAACGTCTTGATAGATTTTTTTTCTTACAAACTTGCAGCTTTTGGCTTCACAAGATGTTAATTAATAGATTGTAGTGGTGTGGATTACATGTGGAATATTGTGATGTTTGGACTCTCATTCTGACGGCACCCATTCACTGCAGAGGATCCATTGGTGAGCAAGTGATGTAATGCTATATTTCTACAAACCTTTTCCCATGAAGAAACAAACTCGTCTACATCTTGGATGGTCTGAAAGTACGTTTTCTGCAAATCTTTGGTGAACTATTCCTTTAAATTTCAGTTTGGAAATTTTTTTTTGGTTAGAAACACACTTCTCAACACTTCTAATTTGCCTGTAGCTATGAAACATAAACAATGATTACTGATGTGTTTTTTGGAGTTAGTGTGGTGTGTTCTCGTGAGTTTGAATAGAGGAAAATCAATTAAAAGATTGGCTGGTTCTTTGTTTGTGGTTGTTCTGTTTGTGATGTCAGAGCTTTATGATCTATTGTTCTTTTTGACAGAATGTATCTGTTGGTGAAACAAGTCTGTTGTAACACAATGGAAACGTGCCTGAACATCATCTAACTGACGACATCAAATTCCCGGCCAGTTTTCTATCAACGCTTCTATCAACCAACTCGCACTGTGCTAAACTAAAAAAATACATTTAAACATCACATTGTCTCAACACAAACTGCATCTGAAAGTCATGCTCCTGAAGAACAGAAGGATGGAATTTACTTTCTAAGATAAAAGTGTATCTCTCCCAATAAAAGTGGTTTGCTTTCAGATATGAGAGAACTGATCTGTACAGAGTGAGCATGTTAAATTGTACTTATTGCAGAATATAAAAAAAAAACACTCAAGATTCCAGAGGTTATCAAAAAAAAGCAATTTAATTTAAAAATCAATTTAAGATAATTATTACTAAAAGAATGATGAAAATGAAGGGAAAAGAGAGGAAAATAAAAAAGATTCAAATGCATTCAAAAACAGAGAAAAGACACAAGACATTTAAATGAAAAATGTAAAACCACTTTATTAATAATGTACCAAAAAAATGTCATGTCAGGAGGGTATTTCTTGTCAACAATTTAGTTTATCATAAGCATTTTAACTCTCTCTCATCCTTTCAATTAAGGTTGTTGTTTTTTTGCTGCTTTATCTTCAGTAAGTACATTATATATTAAAGTTATTCAGTTTAAAGGTGCAAAAGATCCAGTCTTTGACAGTCCAAATCATTACAGATGAAGATATTAGGCTGCGAGAGCCAAAGCAAAGGTGTCTTCATCATTTAAGTCCAATTATATATGAATGTTAAAAGGTAGCATTAGATGTTTTGACTGCATTAAAGCATAAAATACCATAATATGTATGCAGATATTAAGTTCACATACTTGTTTCTCTGAAAAACAATGCTACAGTCAATTATTCTACTTTGAAATATTTGTTCTGTGTCGGAATGTCGGTTTTTGTTTTGGTTTGTGTGACTCCGAACACTGGCAGTTTACCCAGTAGGATTTTGACACCTCTGTTTGCCAGTCTTTTGTGATTGGCTAACATTTTTGGATGTGGAATGAGTAGCAGTGGTGTTAACTATCAACGAGGTGTTGATACTGTATATAAACACTGTCGGTCAAATGATTATGAGGTGATGGTAGTGAGATGAATACTGTGTTGGTTGCTAAATGAACTGTTTTTGTACTAATTGTATCTGTGTGGACTGGGACAGGGAGTTCTGAATGTAAATATTAACATTAGAAGAGTGAGAAAAATCCTTTTTTGCCTCATATGACCTCTAGTTTTTGCTGTTTTTTGGGGAGTGGGGGTTTGATTAGTTGGTTTTCAGTCTGTGTTACACTGAGTCTTCCTAATACGTGCCAGACTTCATTAGGTGGTCGTGACCCCTGACCTCAGTGACCCCACACACTGCTGGTAACACCCTTCTCCGAAACCCGTGTCTCCGTCTCTGTGCAGGTGCGTGGCCTAAAGCAGGACCCCTGACGGAAGAAAACGCTGCCGTTCCCGCAGGGTGTCTCTTTCGATCCTTGACCAGCAGGTCGGCCTCGGGTCATGAAAGGGGTCGTGACCTCTTAGTGAAGGAATGTGGTTCATCTCCATTTCCTTGTTGATGTTACAGTCTGGATGTAGACGATTGTATGTGCTGGCTGACGTTATGAATTATTGACCGGTCACTCATTTTATTCACATTGTGGTTAAATATAATAGAAGTATTGGAAATAGATTATGTTTTAACATGTTAACAGTGTTGTCAAATTTTCAGGAGTGAAGGAAGCGTCACTCTTTCTCAACTATAACTATATTCTATATTCTATATTTGGTGAACTATAACAATATTCACCAAATATCCTTCTTCGGTACTTGAATCTATTTAGTGATGGTTAAACACTGGTAACACTTTAAAGTAACAGAGTTGCCAATAATAACATGCATTAACTTTAGTTGTGAATTCTACTTGTAAAGCATTGTATTTCTACCTAAACTAGAACATAGTGAGCAGATTTTGCTTGATGTGTCTTTCTCAAAGATTTATAAACCTTCAAAGTTGTCTAGTTTTTAAAATGATAGACACTAGACATGTGTAATGGTGTGATCACCTCCGGCAGCAGCTCCATTCTCTGATTCATTATGTTTATTTCCTCCTCCAGCTCACATCGCTCGGCTCTTCAGGGGCCAATTTGTTGTGGTGAGGATTTTATTGAAATAATGTTTTGGGAAACTGACAAACTGATTTTCTCGTAAACATCTCCATGTGTTTGAGTGTGAGAGCTGGATATATGGGGTTTGTTAAACATCTGCACTGAAAGCTGAATGAATGGCGAAACCTCTTGCTGTGTGGCTGGTTGGCCTGTCGAAGAACACAATTTTCCAGCTATTTCGTTTTTCTGATTAACATAAAAACATCCGTCTTCATCTCATTGAGATGATTTTTGTCCACTGGGAAAAAAAAGTGGTTTTGTTTGACATGGGAAGAAAACACTTACTGTTCCTTTTTTAAGAGAGAGATTCTGGACTTTCTTGAAATTGTCTTAATAGTAACAGTTCACCTCCCAAAAATGAAAATTTGCTGTTTAAATTTGCTCACCCTCAGGCCACCCAAGATGTAGATGAGTTTGTTTTTTCAGTAGAAGAGTAAGGAAGATTTTTAGCTGAAACCGTGGTCCTTGTTGATTCATAAAATGCAAGTCAGCAGCTGCCTGTTTTTGAGAATAAAAAAAGCATATCAAGGAACACAAAATTAATACCCGTGACTCCTGGCGCTATATTGAGGTCTTATGAAGCGTAACGATTGGTCTGTACAAGAAACTGAACATTATTCACAAAGCCTCAGGCAAACAGGGAAATCGGATTCTTTTCTGCAAACTGGTTCTTTAAAACAGTTTCAATGAACTAGTTTAATTCAGTAGTTCTTTTACGTATGATGTGACGTATACGCAATTATGTTATCAAAGCACCAAATAATGATGTGAAACTTGGATGTTTTACATGTCTAAAGCATATGAAGTGAAATAAACTATCTTAATAGTCAAAATAGTCTTTATCAGCTCAACTTTTTTTAGATAAACAATAAGAAATGATAAAAACTTTCGGTTACACTTTATTTTAAGGTGTCCTTGTTACAGTGTAATTATACATTTAAAGGTGCTGTATGTAGGATTGACACCTAGCGGTTGAACTAGGTATTGCAGTCCAAATTCAAAATATTGGAGAGGGTTTTTTTCACCTGGCCCCTCCTCCTCAGACTTGACGCACACACAGATTGCCAGATTAACGACACCAACAGGGACAAGCGCACATGACGATGAATGAAATGAAATACGCTGTGTTTTCCTCCAACTGGCAACCCGGGGTGCCGAAATACAATTGGGTAAACTGGCAGTGGGCGGGTTACACAGACCAAAACAAAGACAGACATTCCGTCCTGGAACGCGCATTTTCAAAGGAGAATAACTGACTGTAGCATTGTTTTTCAGATAAACAAGTATGTTAACTTAGCATGTTTCTTAAATATCTGCAAACATATTAT
>JAFVLL020036977.1:0-18603 GCA_021397915.2 Tor tambroides | reverse complement strand
AACAATAGTGAGTGCCTTGCATTTTGCAAGCACCCACTAATAATAATAAGCTTAAGTAGAAGATCAGTAGGTTGGCTTTCTCAAGCCAACCTAATGATCTCTTTCATGCTAACAAATTTACCACACTATTAAAAATAAAGGTTCTTTATCTATTGTTCCATGAAAAACCTTTAACATCCATCGAAACTTCCAATTTCACAAAAGGTTTAATATAGTGGAAAAAAGTCCTTTAGATTTTTTAAATGTTCTTTACACAAAAAAATTTATATTTTAAGAACTGCTCACTGAAAGATTCCTTGAGGAACCCAACATGGCTCTTGTAATTCATGGCATCATTGTGAAAACCCTTGTGTGGAACCTTTGTTTTTGCTTTGGACTGTCACTCAAAACTATACCATTAATCCAAACAATTATATACAAGTAGGTCAGAGGAGACAATTGAAGTTACATTTGAACTCAAAAATCCGAGACTACACTAGAACCAAGTCTGAAGTAGTTAATATAAACGTTGAATATGAATGATTGCTCACATTGCAAAGACCAAGACTCCTTATAAGCTTTGAATAATCACCACAATAATCAAAAATACACAGATTACTTCACTTGAAAACATGCACCCTGGTTTTATCACCAACCTCAGTCATATTTTACCTACTTGCATTCAATTTCTCCCACCAATGGCTCTCTTACATAAGCTGTGAACAGATGAGCTCTCTGCTCCAGTGATGAAGACATGAGGTGATTTGAGTTTGCAATTCAGCTCTAAGAAACGGAGAGCCGCCTCACCATTTAAATGCATGGAGAGTAAATTATTCAATGGCAAAGGATCACACGCTTTGACATGCCACATCTCCTTCCCCCTCACTTCTTCTCTCTCTTTTTGTCTGTGATTCAGATAATGAAAAGATGCATGAACACTCAACTATTTCAGCGAAATCAGTGCCTCACTATTAAGTACAAAATGTGCACTGGTCCTGACATCAAACCGCATCTCTAATCAGCCTGCTCAGTCAAGCCCCCTGGTGTTTTCTTTCTCGCTCTCGCTTGCCCTTCCACTTTTCCTTCTCCTCCTCTCCTACATGTTTAACTGTCTCTTTCTCACATACTATACGGTTTAGTTGCTTCTTGCAATTTGAGTTATTTGAGCTTAATTTCTCAGCTCTTATGTTCAGATTTATCTTCCAACCTCCGTAATGTTTCATACTGCCACATGAAGACGCTTCCTGACATTAATACAGCAAGTTAAAGCACTTCTTATTTCAGAATCCCAGTGTGCAGGAACATTTCAGCTAATTAAGCTGATTAAAAACAGATTGTTTTGATTTACCGCAGTAATCTAAAATGATTTAATGTGGCCATTACTTCTGTGCTCTTCCCTTTCTACACCATATGGCCCCACAGTGTGTGATTTCTCCTGCAGCACCTCAAACATCTCACCCTCTGCAGATTTCTCTAGGTGACCTCACTCACTTCTGAGTCACAGTGAGCTCAAATCTTTTCCTTTGCCATTAAATCTCTCAAGCATCATAAGAAATGCAGACATGAATTTACATGCCTGTATGTTGTTTTTACAAATTGTAAAGACAGGGGGCAGTAATGTTAGAATTTACCAGAAGCCAGCAGCTCTGTAGTATGCAAGTATGCAGATTGTGTGTATTGTTTGACAATAAGGGAGTTAAATGCTAAACGCTAGTATGTTTTTGAACGTACTTTAAAAAAAAAGGTCCCACTTCATATTAGGTGGCCTTAACTACTATGTACTTACATTAAATTAATCATTTGATACAAGGCACTTACTGTGTACATACATGTTTTTACATTGTATTTATTTTTTTAAAAATACCTATATGTAATTACATCTGTAATTAAGTTCTGTAATTACATATTTATAATTACACTGTTGACCCATCCCTTACACCTTAACCCAACCTTAAACCTACCCATACCACCAAACCTGTCCCTAACCTTATACGTATACCACCTCAATACAATATGACCACAATAAGTACATTGTACTTATTTATGTAAGTACATAGTAGTTAAGGCCACATAATATAAAGTGTGACCAAAAAAAAAAAAAAATCACCAGAACTTTTGTTTATTTATTTGTCTAAAAACACCTTCCTACAAGAGTATTTTACATCAATGGTTCTCAACTGGCACACAAAGTTGTTGTGATTGGATCACTGTCATTAATCCGGTCCGTGGCCTTCCGTCCGATTGCCACCAGAGGTCGCCCTTCTATTATATTGACTCTCATACTACACAGACTGTTTCACGTTACCTTGGACTACATTTCCCATGTTCCATTTCACTAATCACACACTCACCTGTAGCCAATTACACACACTATATAACACCCACTCAGATCCTTCTCAAATTGCCAAGTATTGTTTAGCGTTTATCATTGTGTTAGCTGATAGCTACTTTACGAAGCCTGCCCTAGTTTTCCTAGTCTAGTCATAGTCTTGCCTTGCCTGTTTTCCCGTGTTCAGATTCTTGCCTGTGTATTTCGGATTACCCTTTCGTCTTGCCATTCGGACTCTGTTTGCCCCTGCCTGGGCTTTTGCTGTGTACCTGGATTATCTCTCTTTGCCTTGCCCTGCTGGATATTGTTTGCTGGAGACTGATCACGTCTGTCCTTGGATTACTCTTTGTCTTGCCTATACCAAAACTGTTGTTATTGTCAACCCATGCCTGTCGTGGAATAAACCTTTGCATATGGATCCGCACGATTCCTCTGTTCAGTCTGTAACAAATCACAGATACCAGAGAAAAACAATGCTAAAGCAAATAAATAATTAAAATGCAACTAACCATACATGTACACAGATGGCATAGAAAAATAAATAAGCTTATTTACTTTTAAAAATGAAGAAGAAAATCAGAACCAGTTGAGAATCACTGCTCTCCTGCTGTGCTCAATAAATTCAGTTCACAGGTGGACTTTAAAACAACAAATTAATTTGCCACCTTTTCATTAGTGATCTGAACTGAAGGATTATCGTTTCTGTGCACAACATTTGTTCAGGCTCCAAATTAAAAACACAGCATCTAATGTGAAATGTCAAGATTTCGCATTTCAGAGAAATGTCAGCGTGAAGCATGTGGTTTAAAACTGTTGGAAAGCTGAACAGAAAGAATAATTAGACTGACAAAATAGAGAGATTGGTGCAATTTGGTGCTTCATTGGGCCATTTGGGAGAATGATCATATTAGATGAGATCTGCTGGTCATGATGAGACAATTCCCCACCAGTATAATGAGAAAGGAACTCTTATTTCTTCATTGAGACACTGATGCAGCGTGATGGGCATAGCTGAAGTTTTGTGATGGACATGATCTAGTGGGGGCTAGCTTTGCATGTTTCAGCAATAACAAGCTCCAGCAGAGAGCGTTTGATTATACAGTTAAATGCATGGGGGAGAAATAGTAATGGGGGAGGAAAATTCTGTTTGTCAGTCTTCACGTGTGAACATCCTTAAATGCATATGCATGCATTAATACAAAGAGCAGCACTGGTGCTACAATAGCATCTTTATGATCTTCTGCAGACACATTTTTAATCAAAAAAGGATTTAGGGACAAGCATTCATTTTTTAAACATACTTTTATTGCCTTTGGTTATATGATGAATTCCTGTGCAACCATGTCTTCACTTCAAGTATTCACTCATTAGCATTCACAGAAAATGCATTTCACTAGGCCCATATTTTAGTCCTGTTTTAGTGTTTCCCAACATTTATTGTTTTATGCACTCCCACAGCCCCATAAGTGAAGTTCAAGTACACTTTCTTCAAAACAAAACCAGAAATATGTTCCTTCACTCATATTAAAGAAGTTTGAAGAAACATTAACTATTAAATTAAAACTAATTGACACGATGAAGGAAAAAATGGCTCACCACACAGCTTTTTCTGTATTTAATAAGATATCTGAGCTTGTTTGTCTTCTACAAGGGCCAATCCTAGAGAAACTTTCTCTGAAAGACCTAACAGCAAATTTATTTATAAATAAAACCCAGATGGCATGTTCATACCATTTAACAAGAAGTCAAATCATTTCCAATGTACGGTGCAATATAAATAGCATAGAAGCTCATAACCAAACATGATATATCTCCCACAAGCGAATACATTGGCATTTCTACAAATTTTAATACCAAGTTATGATTTACAGGTGAAAAAACTTACAAGTCTACCAAAGTGAAGTCAATATCTTTCCAACCACTCCTTGAAAGCTGTTTAAGAACTACCTGGTGTTCACTATCCCCTGGTTTTAGACAAGATTGGAAAGAAATTGCCTGCCACAAAGGATTCAGCAAAGTCTTTCTCCATCAATCACTCTCTTTTTCTTTTACATTTGCCATTAAACTGCTAAAATACAAGCAATAGAATCTGTACACATCCAAACAGGATATTCTACCCTCTGAAGTTTCATCCACCACAAGAAAAGCCTTAAACAGTGCGAGTGCCAAACGTTCACATCAGCTGCCGTTAACAACAGAGTTTCTTGCTGGACTCCTGCAGATAAAATCAATGTTTTAAAGATAGGCACTCCTGCAGAGCTGATGTAAAGGAGGGCAATTCTGCACATAGCTGCAGCAAGCGTCTGCTTTGAACCTTGTCTGTCCATCACAGTCAACATCAGGTTGCAGGCCTAAAGCAGTGTGCAACAGCGCTGCAATAATAAGCCACACAGCATTGAGAAGTGTTTAGATGTTATTTATATTACATTAAAAAAACTAACCAAAGATTGTGTGGAGAAAATGCAGCATTTTACTATGAGACCAAGACATATCCGGTTAAATTATGTATGTTTTGTCTTTGTCAGCGTCTGTGAGCTTTGTTGAAGATAAAATAATAATTGCTCATGCATAAACAATATCTGGGTCCATTCTGATTCAAATGAATAGTCTGTTTGAGAGTGTACAATGAGTACAGCTGGCAAGAGCCCTGAAAGGTGTACTCAGCTGCACATAGCAGGATTAGAAAACAAGGATTAAAAACTGCTGTGTTTGGTTGTACTAAGATAGTAAGACTGTAATAAAACCAGTGTTGGGAGACATGACAGAATGAGAGAAGCAGAATTTCAGAACCAATATGTTAGTAGAGATGCAGGGAAAATTCACTTAAAAGAACAGTCGACCCAAAGTTTAAAATTCTGTAATCATTTACTCGCCCTCATTTTTTGTTTCAAATCCATGAGACTTTAATTTACCTTCAAAACATACAGTATATTAATGAAACCTGAGAGACTTCTGGCCTAACATTGAAAGTCTACAAAACCAAACCTTTAATGCATCAAAATGTACAAAAAACATTCCATTAAGCAATAGATCTGGAATGACATGAGGGTGAGAAAATTCTGACAATTTTCAATTTTGGGTCAACTATCCTTTTTAACCTGTGTACAAATGTGCATACTTCTTGGTATAAAGTAAGCAAAAAGCAGAATGTCACATTAGTAGACTATGACATACTATGAAAGTATGGGAATTTAGATGCACCTTGTGGATGAACTGAGTTTCCAAGCTGCCTGTATTGTTTAGTTCTTGGTTTACTGAAGGAATTATGGAAAATGGGTAAAAGCACAAATATGAACCCACAAAATCTATGATAAATGCAATTTATGCAGCACAAAACCCTATCTTGTTTGTTGGTTGTATGTTGTGCAGATGCAGAAAACTAATCTGGAATCTGGCATGTAGATATTCTGTATCGGCAATGCAAACCGTGCTCAACTACACAGTGTGTCTGAATATATGTCCAGTTATACTGCTCTTTGATCGTCAATGATCTTCAAATCATGAATAAAAGCTGTCATGATCAATAGAAGATGTACACAAACATCTCTTTTAAATAAAGTCTGTTTATGTACTCTCTGTTTATGTCCTGCTTTCGGTAAATGTCAGTGTTAGGTACATTAAAAGCCACGTTACTTCTGATGAATATGAAACCTGATCATGCCTACCTGATAAACCTGAATGAAAAAAACAATGCTAGTGCCAAACACAAACATGCTTTTAAATAAAAGAGAGATAAAAGTGAGAGCGACAGCATCTCCTACAGTACTAGAAGTGTTATCTGAACTGTCTTGTGGGGTTTGGTATGAAATCTGTGATGTAATCATAAGTGGCGAGTGGGTTCAGTAGATTTGAAGTGTGTAACGGCCCTCTCTCACCACCCAGTAATGATTAAAATATTACCACAAAACTATGAGTGAGAGATTGAAAGGAAATGAAGAGGCTGGAGTTCAACCAGAAAGGTCATGTGGTATATATGGAAGCAACATAAAAACTAATTATGTTTCCCGGCCCACTTAGCAGAAAAAATGTCAACTTTATTCTTCCACATTAAGATAATCTCAAATTATTATTATTTTTCTTTTGTTTATTGCTTTACTCACTATGAGTCACTCTCTCTCTCTCTTCTTATCTTACTGTACACACAGTAGAAACACCGCCTTCTCTATTAACATAGACAAAAGACCAATCAGCAAGAAAGGAAGCAGAACTTAGTTTTTAAATAGAATCAAAAGAGCATTTTCGTAATGCTTGCTGTTTGCAGCACTGGAAAAAAATCAACAACCCCCTCCAAAGGTGTTACGAGGTGTGTTACGAACACTAGTGTGGGAGTCCCCATCACGACTGACAGCAAAACATAATTGAATTTCTGCCTACTATGAAGATATACAAGTATATTAAAAAAAAAATAAAAACACTAAACCAGCAAGTTATTATTAATGCAAATAAAAACTTCTTTATTGGTATAAGATCAGAAAATATTTGTGGGGAGACATTATGCATGACATACATCCTCAATTATATTTATGATTCAGAAAGTAACAAAGCTATCAAATCTAAGTATGAGACTTGGAACTGCAGGGATATTTTGGAGTAAAGAAAGCTATCATTCAAAGAACTATATTAGCCTAATAGAAATTTAGCTGGTTTATCCACAAGCTTATTGCCACTTCATACTGCTGCGTTGCTTGCCTGAGGGTCTGTGCAAATAGCGTTAATAGGATTCAGTGGGGCTAAATGTGATGTGTTTGGTCAAGGTTGAGCGGGCTGATTCCTTGAGTGATTCCTTCACCACATCCTCTCTCGGGGAGAGAGAAATCAAATTTGTAGTGTATATATGTTTCACTACTCTGAGGTCGAAAGTGTTAGTGTCACGCTTGAACATTCTTTAGTAGCCGAAGCTGGAGAGATAGCAGGGGGATATACTGACCTGCTCAAACCGAGCTTCATCCTCGCAGTTTTCCAGCACCCGAGAGAAAAAGGAGAGACCTGCATGGAGAAAAACAAAGTCAAAGGTCAATATAGAGCATACCATCAAAGCAGCACTATATAAGAAACATTGTGCAATGTCAAATATTATAAATCTGTGTGTTTGTGTGTGTGTGGTTATATATATATATATATATAGCTCAGATTTGGGATTAAATTAAGAGTATGCATAACAGGAAGACTACAGGTCATCAAAGCCCTGACATGTTTTTACAACAGAGAAGCACAGAGTGCTACCATTATCATAAAACTGCAACACAGTAAAACGGTGAAGTGTGAAACTGCTTTATAGAAGGGGTGGGGTATAGATATTAAGGAAAGCAAGAAACTCCTTTTTTCAACCCTTTGCATCTTCTCTGACCAAGAGACCTGTCTAATACAGAACAGTGCTTGTTGTTTGTTGTCAGTGTGTGCTTGTGCAAACAAGAACTGTCAATACAAATACATTAACACACCAATTTATGCACACATACACAAGCCTACACAAACACTTGAACACAAGAGATATTTTTCCTGAGCAATTCATTCATGTTTTCTAGCTGAGGCACACTGGTAGATATGTTTAAGAAAGTTAAATACATAAAGAATCATTACTTAGGGCCTCTGAGACTAAAATAAATGGACAATACAATGCAATACAATGCTGCTTGTTCTTATTCTCTTCCCAGCCATCAATTTTTATAATGCAAATTTGTCACATATGCCAGAGAGAAATCAATTTTTGTTTTGTTGTGCTATTATAGTTTTATACAACCATACCATTTTCTATTGTTGTCTTGATTCTGTGTTGAACAATTGCACTGGTACAGGTCATGAGCTCTTAAATAATAAAATTAGCCTGAATTATGTCATTTTGAAATAAGTTATAAGTTATGTAATCTCAAAATACAGACAACAAAATTCTCTTAGTCTCAGAGAAACAAGCAGCATCTTATCTCAAACTCATTGCTGCGTGCTGTTGTTCACAGGAGCTTTTTCCCCAGATAAATTTACATCTACCCCCTGTACACAGAGCTGTAGATCACAAAATGCTGAGCTGGTGAGGATTTTTTTAAAACTTCAAAGTCATAATAGAAAAGCCAGAACTGATAAAAGCGTAATGAGGAAGAGTTTGTGAATTGTGCAGTACTGATGCCTTAATAAAGAGAGAACTGAGGGCAAAAATCACAAGGCTCACAACCTAGATTTAAAAACACTTTTCCTTGGTGACAATAACAAGACATGGATAAAAGCTCATATAAAATGCATAAACTAGGCAACGACTTAATAAAAATTCAAGGCCAACCAAGCAACAGAACAATCTTGAACAGTATTTTCAATGATGTACATTCTTCACAAGGACTTTTCAAAATTCCAACATAATCACATCTGAAAGTCTGAAAGCCAATATTTTCATACTTTCCATAATTTTCTATCTCTGATGAAACATTTTTATGGAGATTTTTCATTGTTCTCCGATCCACTCATTGGTACTCAATCTAAGTTATGCAACCCACAGAGAAACAGGACACAGCTCGGTAGAGCCCTTCCGCTCCAGACAGCCTAGATCACTGCACACTGAGGGGAAGGCCAAAATGGGAGAGAAGGAAAGGGTGGCAGGAGAGCTGATAGTCATTGCCCTCAGAGAAAATGGGGGGGGGGGGGGGGATGTAACAACAAGACCATGCATCAAAATGACTTCTATTATTTGAAGTGTCTCAATCAAATTACAAAAAAAAAGCAGACCGTCACATTCTACATCATTTCTCTCAAAACATCCTTCTGTAGGAAGATTCCTATTAATAATGGAAGATGTTTACTCCATTCTCTTTTTTTATTAGCAATAAAATGTTGTTTGTCCTAGATCCTTTCTGCTCCATTTAACTAAGGCGATTCTGTAATTTATCTTTTTATATGCTAGAAACACATAAAACTCCACACATCTCTGGCTGTATTTGTCTCGCAACCACTCTCTCTTACAAACATACACAGAGAGCATTTTATGAAAAAGAAAATAATGGTGTCAGATGAACACCAAGCAACTGTCCAAGGTGCTGAAATACACAATACAGTAAAAAAACAAACAAACAAGAGAAACAGGAGAAACAGGAGAAAAAAAAGTCTTGTCATTCATATTCAGTGTCTTTAAAGCCACATTTAACTTAAATTAAATCTAATGAATTGCTGAGGCAAGCCTCATAAGACAAGGTGTAATGAGATAAAACAACCAAAAGTTCAAACAAATTTGGTTCACTTTTCACAATTTACAACTTTGTCCAGATTTAATACTTTTGGGGACCTTGAAGAAAGTATTCGGAAAAGAATCCTAGTAGCTTACTGATCTATCCATTTGATTAAAACGCATTGCTTGAAATTAACAATGAATTAAACAGTACTGCAGTGAAGTTGCACATATAATGAAACCAGCTCACGCTTGTGTATGAGGCAATAATTTTAGTATCTATCTACCAGCAAGGGAGTTTTCAATCATCTAAAGCGATATTAAAAACCCCTCGATGTTCTTTGATAAAGACATGCAGATTCAGAATAACTGGTTTTCTACAACTTTTCATCAGAGCCTCAAGTTACACACCATTGCATGATATAGCCTATAAAATTGGATAAATATTAAACCTACATATGTATAACACAAGATGCTTAATATACAGATGCATACATACTAAAACATTCACTGGAAATTAAAATTATTGCTCTATACCTCTGAAAGTCACTTTAGCGATGCGGTCTCCCTTTCCACGAAGCTCCGTGACAGTCCTCAGGTACACTACTAAAGCCATTTCAACTTAAAATGAAGAAAAATCAAAAGACTAAAATAGAGTACAAATGTTTCATCACAAAGATCGCGGATCTATTTTGAACAACGCTGCATAACTTCTTATAAAATCCTGTCCTAACTGCCTTTATTCGCTGCACGAAAACCGGAAAAATCCTCTTATGGTACAGGCTGCATCCTCTGTGCGCAATAACATGAAAAGAGTAATTAATAATTAAAGAGCTTTCATTTTCTCTCGCTTTACTATGCGCACATGTACACTCGTCAGATCCGCTCCGACACTCTTTCACTCTGCGATACTCCTCGCAGCTCCGCACGAGCGCAATGTGTTGACGGACGACGCCAGCAGGGGGCAGTCGCACACAGCCAAAACTCTTTCTCAGGGGCGGACTCTTGCAGAAACCAAATACGCCCCAAAAGCTTCTTACCAGATCGATTATTGTTCGAGGCAGAGGCATAGTCTTATATATTCTATATAGAGTTCAACTGACAGATTAGCTATTAATAAAAACGATTATGCTAGTCTATACTGAAAAAAAACGGTTGCCAGGCAACCTTTTGTTGACTTATCTGCGGTGCAGGTCAGCTTTGACACGCAGCAGCTTATGATCGGATAATATTCATAGTATTATTATCTACTCAGCCATGACTTTCAGAGGAAATGGTACTCTCATTACGCATAACAACACAGCCTACATCCCATCGTCTCTGATGCCCGGGTAAAAACATCGCTTATTTCTTATTTGCAGGGCAGAATATTTGTCCACTTGAATTGATTTTCAGGGTTAAGTTTTGACATTCACGGAGTATTTTTCTTTTCAAACGATACAGAAAATGTGTGCTGTCATTTAATGTTAAATATATAAATCAATTATTTGATAGTGAATTGAAATAAACTCGAATTAACAATGAATTATGGCTGTTACCATTAAAATCTTACCATTTCTTTGGCATTTTTGACCCTTACTGTGGTTAATTTCTAAACCTGGTGCAGGTAAATCATAAAAATAATATTACCAATATTGTATCAACTGTTAATTTTGCAATTGTTACATCACTTAAAGGTACTGTGGACACATTCCCACTACTAAATTCATGGATGGGGAGACTTTTGGCAATTCGTCCCTAAAGTACTTCCAAAACATCCGTTCTGCAATGATGGCCTCTAGCAAAAGCTCTTACAATAGTGTGCCTCTGAGCTCCCATACCCAAGACAGTACCTTACCCTACTGGGTCCGGTACAACATTAATTTCAGAAGGCAGAAGGAGATCAAGGACTTCAACATGGTAAGAATGAGAATTAAGGTGTGACTGAGGATTATGTTCTAAACTGCTCTCTTTTGTCTCACTGATTAGTCATGAACATTTTGGACTTCTCTTTTCCTCAGTTGTCACAGAAACACAGGGAAAATTACAAAGATAAGACTGGCACTGTGCAGCCTGTCAATTACTTTGTCCTGCCAGAAAAAGAGAAAAAGGAGCTTAGACGATCCCTCCAGAGTGAATGTAAGAAATGAACTTTACTAAGCCATCTCAGCTATTTTAATTAAAATAACTATTTTACATGTTATCTTTTAAGTAGAAACCAAGAATTTAAAATATCTTCAGTATCTGCCTATATGAAACTTCTGAATATATGATATATATGTTTTTGTGTTAAATTATGTATATAATATTTAATTATATAATTGTTTAAATAATTGTTTGTTGATAATTAACACGCATTAAGAAACTAAATATGGCTAATTTTGAGTGTAATCTCTAAAAACTGGTCTTGGGCTCTCCTATTCCTTCTCTCTCTCTCTCTTAATCCTCCATCTCACACGGATCTAATTGCCTCTTTCATGGTCCCCTGAGACAGTCGGAGACTATGGCTGTCCAGTGATTGTTTGTGATGGAGTCTTATTTGCTGATGCATTACTCAGCGTTAACTGTACTTGGAGCTCTGCTGTCTCTAGGGGTTTTATGTTCAGTTATGTTCACATTTAGCTGCTGGGTAGTTTCTGGAGTCATAAAGAATTTATGTACAAGCGAAACTAGAGCTGTTGTTGTTGTTTTTTAAAATGTTGTCTCCTTTTCTTTCCTTCTTGTCAGTTAATTAGAGATTGTGCCATATCAGATGGAAGTAGCAGTCTGATGAAGTCTAATGGTGTCCACCACAAACAAGTCTGCCTCAAGGGATCACTAATTACATTTATTGTGTTTACTAAATAAATAAATGAGGAAATATGTTGCTCTTTTTGTGCCTCTTGGATTATAATACATAACTTATGTAGTTGCACACATCCATAGGACAGGAATATCTTTATAACATAATGTTTTAAGGCCAATTATATGATATGATAATGATCCACTGGCTATTTGTTCTTTGCAGAACTTTGCCTACACTTTAAAATCGTAGTTTAGACTTTGACCTATTGTATAAATAATTTATTTTAGAGGGTCATGTCTTCAGAGAAGCAGCTGAGACACATTACATCAATAAATAAATAAAATAAAAATGGACTCAAATGTATTGGCTTGCAGAAGCTGAGATGAAAATTAAGCAAAAATAGCATAATTAAAAACACGCTGACTACAGTGAATCGCAGTAGGCGGGAGTTTAACCAATTAGAAAACAGCTTTCTGAGATAAGAGACTATGCCTGCGTCCCAGTGTGCATACTATCCATCCTAAATTCTATGTGATATTAGTCATTTTCAATTCTATTTAGGGTAGATAGGGTGGATAGTATGCACATTGGGACGCAGGGTATATGTATAAAAATATAAAGGATTTACAGGACAATTTTTTTAAGTAATAAAGCAAAATGGCACGTAATCTATTTAGAATTGGCTTTGTGAGAACGTCAATGGATGTTAAATGACAACTGGAATAATCTGAATCAGCAGGTAGGCCTACTCTTGGTTAATTTGAATTAGGCCTATCTTTGTATTTTACCTGACTCTGCAGTTTCGGGATAAGTTTCTAATTTCTAAATAACGTAAAAATATTTTGGTTACTCTTTCACATACTTTTTGAAAAATGAGGGAGGTGGGTACACTGCAGTGGTACTAGCCTACCTTCCTGCGCCTTCAATTTGCAGCCGATTCCCAAAAGCATGCGCTTTGATGTTCTCGTCTTGTATAGTTCGCACAAATTTGTGGAGAACGCATATAAAATTTATTAACCATAATTTTAGAGCTGAATATAAATTACAGCACTGATACTGAATAAACACAATAGTTATTATAACACAGTTACGCTTATGAAGTAGGCCTATTTGAGTAGCCTACCGAATGAGGTTTGGGTAAACAGGCTATAAAAATAAACAGAGCACGATAAGTGAGTTCTACATCAGAGGAAGTGTGTTTCCAAAGATTTTCCATCGCCTTGTTCTGAAAATATTTGGGTATAGTCCCATTCATCCCCAGAAGAGGGAGACAACGTCTGGGAAAGAGCGCACAGACTGACGGTAGCGGGCAACGGAGCATCCGAGCATCCCATAGCCTTCCTCCTCTCAGTGTAGCGGATCGCCGTAATACTGAAGCACTATCCGCAATGTCTCCTGCACGGGCACGAGCTCTTCTCGGGCTGCTGATCACACTTTGCACCCAGAGCCCACTACTGTCGGGTAGGTCAATCTGCTTATCTCTATTTAAATAGTAATTCAGATTATTTAATAGTAATCAGACTATGTATTTTTTTAGAATTATGTAGAATTGAAATTTAGAACTATTTTTAAAAAATAATTCGTAAAGTAGCCTATATTTGTCTGGTATAATTGCCTTATAACTTATGACAAATAGCTCTATTGAATGAATCACCTGCGGTTTGTGAATCTGGAGGTCTAAGTCCTGTTTGTTTTATCACAGTGTGTGTGGAAACCATGTGCCAAACCTTTATTAAACATTTCAAGCAATAATAATGCACAATGGGTGAGACAGTAGCATAATTGAACAGCTGAACCACAGGCAGGTGCACAAACTTCAAAAAGTGTACTTGCTTTGCTTTAAGTTTTTAAAGAACATTCAAAATTTTTCTAGAACAAGACATTTTTTTAGCAATTTGAATCAGGTGATCATAGAAGTATGACATCTATATCTGTGTGTGTGTGTGTGTGTGTGTGTGTGTGTGTGTGTGTGAGAGAGAGAGAGAGAGAGAGAGAGAGAGTGTACACATATATAATTGAAACTAATGCTTACTGTATAACTTCTTAAACTGATAGCGATGATGTCACCTTTGTAGTTAATTTCTGTAGCTAATTTAGTAGAGGTTGCCAGGAGTGCACAAAGAACACAGAATATTAATTTCTGTAGCCAGCTGTTAAATAAGATATTTGAATGATGCATATATAACAAAATATGACCAAATTTGGATTCCCGATTGGATTTCCAGTTGGATTCCTGATACAGATAGATAGACAGACAGACAGATAGATAGATAGATAGATAGATAGATAGATAGATAGATAGATAGATAGATAGATAGATAGATAGATAGGTAGATAGATGGACTGTACTGTAAGTGCAGATCTCAGCAAGTGATTTATTAAATTAGAGCCAGTACAGGAAGTACAGTTAACCTCTTTAAAAGGTCATCAGGGAGTGTAAAAGCACAGATGTTTTAGACATTCTTTCACTTTCAGCTCTTCAAATCAATTTTAGCCATGTTTTTTCTCTCCTCACATCTTTCTTTCACTCTGCCTGTCCCTCCTAATTCTGAGGAGAATGCAGTGGAGCAGAGGAATCTTGGATGAGAAAAGTGGTAGCTAAGTCCTACTGAAGCTGCCACGTTACAACGGGCCTTTTTCTTTCTCACTTTGCTCTTTCTCAGTGTTTTGGAAATGTTCTTTATATGAGGTCACCTAGTGCAGCCTGGGACTACCATCAGCAGCTGCATATTATCCAGTATTCTTCTCTTTCCTCTTCTCTCCATCTTCAACAAAACAAAATACATCCAACACAACGAAATCTTAAAGCCACCAGCTGCTTAGCTTTACTGATTTCAAGCCAAAAAACAAACAAAAAAAAACACACTTCTAGATCGTTTAATGGTGCCCAACTGCAGCTTCAAAACCATTCCAGACATCTGCTTGACAGATAAAAGATATATTGGAAAGAATGAGTCTCAGGATTTTGTTCCACAACCCTGGACTTTAACATCCCGTCTGTTGTGATTCCGGTAAGAATGAGCTTGTGTTGTCAGGTAAGAGCTCTGCCAGAGAGTGAGAGGAAGAGAAGAATCATGCCCTGACCAGCTACTGGAATTTAATCTTGCTCAGATTTTCACCAAGGAATTTGCGGAAAGCCTTTGATTGACGTAGGCAAGGCTGGAGGGTTTAGAAACTCAATCTGTCGATAAGTGAGTGTGCTCTGGTACAAGACACCAGCATGTAGTTGGCACGATGCCCACGCTCAACCTGTCACTCAGGTGTTTAAGCATTGTCTATCATCAGATGCCCTCCTACGGAACACCTGGGCTCAGGCTGAAAAATCTGTTGTTGACTTAACAATGATACACTCTAAATGCTTCTTGCATTTGTTTGAATGTCATCCAGGCACCTGAATGAAAATAATAAGCAAACAGTATGTTTGTGAGAGTCTGTTTATGCCTTTCATTCAGAAAATTATGTCAGAGCAGCAGGTTCGTGCCCTACAGGTCTTTCTATGGGAGCTTATAAAAACAAAAACAATCCAAAAGAACTGGAAACAGGACCACAGGGCATTTACTTTCACCTTCCTAATAAAGGAATAGATAATATAAATGGCCCGGGGAGAGTGTGAAAGAGTTTCAGGACAGCTATTGGGGCAGTTCTTACGTTCCAACAATCTTACATTTGTTTTAAGTATGTACATGTGATTTTATGCCTTGCTATTCTAAATATTTGGTTTTCTGGGATTTATTGAACAGTGATTTGCAAAGTCTGCTGATGGAAATACGTCATCAATCTCGCTGGCTTCGAAATGTCAGAATTGCGATAGTAAATTGTGATAGTCTTGTAAACATCAGTTAGAATGGGTTAAAAATGACAAAGTTTATTTTTTACAGCTGTCATGAAGTTAGATTACAACATTTCCAGCTATTACTGCAAATCAACAAAAAAGATTATAATTCATTTGTTGTAATTAAAAAAAAAGAATGGTCTCTACTAATGGAAAACATACTTATTGCTGAGAATGTCCTTATCTGACATTAAGAATATTTTTAAAAAGCGGTCATCCACTTTACCAGGGGCTCAGTGCAAATATTTTCATGTTTATTTCATGTTATTTTCATTTATTTTTGTCTCTTCAAGAACTCTTGTTTTAACTGATTAACTGAGGAACAGTTCTTAAAACTTCTGGAATCATAAAATGAATCATTTTTTACTACTGACTGCAGAATTACCCAAATTTGAGAACCACTGATCTAGGTGATGTCCACTCCCTAATACGAGCCTCAGGTAGTTTCCTCCAGAATAAAATGTTTATTTTTGGAGAAAGATCTAATTCTTATGTTTTACAAGTCTTGATTTAATCAAAATTTGAACCCACCCTACACCATAAATTTTAATATGGGCCAAGTCACAGGCTGAGGTTTGATGTTTCTGTGGCCTGTGTGTGTGCGCAAGTTGCGGTAATTGCAATGACATGTGTGATGTGGTTCCAAATTATGTGGAGGGATGTTCCATTGCCAATACTACATTATAAAGCAGTGACCGAAAGGCATATGTCCATGTGTACACTTAAATAAGTGATAGAGATTGATCTCTGTCACCGGGCTTTATGCCAGAGTCATGCTGTTGTACAGTAAACAGGCACAGCGATGAGAGGTTTGCTCACTCCAACTCTAAGTAGGGTTATAAAAACAGCCTGAGCACTCTAAAGAACTTCACACAGAGTTTCCAGTTTGATTAACTGAGGGTTGCAGCCCTTATTGCTCTTGTTCAAGCTGTAAGAAATTTAACTTTAACAGATCTATATTACACACTACGGCTCCCACTAAGCGAATAGTCATGCTAAGTTTACAATTTAGTTTAATTTTCCCTTGATATATGGCCCTCTGCAACACTTAATTCCGACTGGTCAATCACATAGTCACATGCACTCGTCGGTCAAATGTTTATGCATAATGACCGCTAAACAGTATAACTGACCATTGTTCTAGGACAATGTCCTGCATAGCTGTTTAATACATGGAGTAATGTGTAGTCTGTCGGGCATTATTGCAAAATAAAACCTTTCAAGCTTATAAAAGACCATGACAATGACCCTCAATATCCCTTACTTAGTCTAATAGTTGCTTATAAGATAGTTAATTGTTGATTTGCTGAACTTAGCAACTGCAATCTTACAAAAACGAATTCACCAGACTGTACTTGCAGTGTGATTGACAGACAGCTGTACTATCTCCCAGGTTCTAAGCCACTGCCGCCACGTAATGTGAAGCTGACCTCGGTGGATAAGGGGTTAAAGGTCACATGGGATCCCCCCAGTGAGCTGGACGGACGGCCTGTTGATAACTATAGCATCGGCTACGGGAAGTCCATGAAGTCACTGCGTTTCATGACTGTCGACAAGGACAGACGGTCAGAGTTACTAGAGGACGTAGGTAAGAGTGTAAATCATTCATTCTTTAAATGAAAAGCTAGAGACTCGCATTGAGTACTTGAGCACTATGTCAGGCTCTCATGTGCATGTTGTGTTGTTTTAGAGCCTGGAGTCCTGCATTTTCTCAAGATGAGTGCAGAGAATAAGGATGGGATGAGTAAACCTGTCTACAGGGCAGAGACTCCAGGAGGTGTGTGCTTGCATGTGTGTGTAGATAGAGATCTGCATGTTTCTCTATGACACTCTGTTCCCTTCACTGTTGTACATTGGTGCATGGATAGATAAAGTACAGTATGCATATAAAACACATATGCATGCTTTTAAACACATATGCATGCTTTTAAATTTCGCCAAAACGTTTGTCATCATTTACTCACTCTTATGCCGTTCCAAACCTGTAGGCATTTCTTTGCTTTTACAGAACACATTTGAAAAATGTCTCTGTTTTTTGTCCATGCAATAAAAGTCAATGAGGTCAAATGTTGTTTGGACCTCAGACTTCTTTTGTTTTCTGCAGAAGTCCTACAGGTTTGGAACCACACGAGAGTGAGTAAATGACACCAAACTTTTTACTTTTAGGACAATTATCCCTTTAAGTATAACAGAACAGGAATCCCTCAGTGTTGTATACGTACAGTGGCCCCTAAAAACATTTAAGTTGCACATAAAATATATATGACTTTAATTAGAATAGCAAATATTAAACTGTTCATAAACTATGGAGATCTACTACCGTTCAAATGTATGGGGTCGGTAAGATTATTTAAGGGTGCATTTATTTGATCAGAAATATTTTTACAATTTTAAATAAATATTTTTTATTTTTATATATTTTACAATGTAATTTATTCCATGATGACAAAGCTGAATTTTCAGCAGCCATTACTCCATTCGTCAGTGTCACATGATCCTTCAATAATTATTCAAATACTATATGCTCATTTAGTGCTCATCAATCTTGAAAA
>JAFVLL020036976.1:25961-51696 GCA_021397915.2 Tor tambroides | reverse complement strand
CTGTGCATCACAGGAAGTTCTGAAATCTGTACTCGGCTACAATAAATGTTTAAGAAATAGTAAAGAAACCCCATAGTTATAATTGTAAAGGCATTATTACTAATGGTTTTCCTAACTTTAGGGGTTTGTTGTAACTGGCTGCTGATTATTTGTTTTCCTCAGGTGCCCCGTACCGAAGGTAACGAGAAAGGAAAAGGTAATTACTGGACATTCGCCACAGGCTGCGAGTCCATGCTGGACCTCTTTGAAAATGGCAACTTTCGTCGCCGCCGCCGTAGACGCAACTTAAAAATGGGCCTGAAGGAGCCAGCCGAACCCTTTGTTGCCATGGACACTCATCAGGGCATTGCAGTAAGACCCACGGATTCAGATTCTTTCTGCCCTGTGAACACTAGTCACAGACCGGCCCAAAACAACCCGCCTCTCAGCAAACCTGAGCCCGAGATCAAATTCAGCATTGACTACATTCTCTCCACGCCGGACCCTCTGCCCGGGTTCAGAGCCCCTAACAGTGGAGCTGGAGCTGTGATCCACCACCTGGAGCCACAACATCTCAATCTACATTTCTGGACCATGTAACCAAAACCATAGGATGCAGATCAGTAAATACCCTGATGTTGAAACAGTCAAAAAACTTCAAGGCTTCTATAGTGCGCAAACAGTCTTTCCCATAATGCAAATCAGCTTGTCAGTAGGCACATGCAGTTTGTTGTGTGCAAGTGCTCCCGTCAGTGATCTGCTTTCGCTCATGTTAGCAAAGCTGTTAAATAGAAATACATATAGTGACTTATAAGTATAATAATATTTAATGATAATGATAATAATATATAAATAGAATAATGCTCTTTTTGAAAAGATCCACATACCGTCATGAATTTTTTAGGGCATACCCTAGTAAAAAAGTAATATAATTAAAATACATTTATTTCATACTTAGAATAGTTCAAATCTATTAACATATTTACTGACATATCGCTCACGACTTACTGATATAAAAATGATAATTACACTTTATTTGGAGTACTACTTGTGCACAATATATGTTTCTTAATATTAAGCCTAAAATGTGCTTTAATGTCACTATTGATGAGGACCGTATGATCTTTGAATAATATCGGTCTTTAAATGCAAGATATTTAAAGTGTACCTGAAGTATTGCAATAGTACGGTGCCCGGGAGGGGTCGTATTCGGTTCACTTAGTTTTGTCGTGGCAACGACATATTAAGTCGTGGGAACGTGATAATATGTCGTGGCCATGAGATATTAATTCGTGGGAACATCATATTAACTCGTGGGAACGTGATATTATGTCGTGGCCACCAGATCGTTTTGTCGAGGTTACGACATCCTTATGTCGCGGCCTCGAGATGTTATGTTGAGGGAACGACATCCATTTCACGTGGCCACAACTTCTTATGTTGAGGGAACGACATATTTTTCTCGTGGCCACGAGTTTAATGCGTAAACAAACCTACGTGTGGTAATATGTGGTTCCCTCAACATAAGAAGTCGTGGCCACGACATCCGTTACCTCGACAAAACGATCTCGTGGCCACGACATAATATCACGTTCCCACGAGTTAATATGACGTTCCCACGAATTAATATCTCGTGGCCACGACATATTATCACGTTCCCACGACTTAATATGTCGTTGCCACGTCAAAACTAAGTGAACCGAATACGACCCCTCACGGTCACCGTACTATAGTTCCACTTTAGCACAATCAGATATACCTCAGTATATCTTTAGTTGGACTTCAGTACTACTTCCGCACAATTAAAGTGCATTAAGTACAAAATTAGTTGTTCTAATTTAGCAGACTTTAAGTATATGTATACCAAAAGTACAATTGCAGGGTATTTTTATTAAGCACATAAATATGTAAATGTATTTGTAGTATACTTAGCATGAAATAAATGTATTTCAAATACATTTTAGTATATTTATTTTTTTTCACTAGGGTAGACAGTTGATTTTGATTAAATCAATCATACTTTTAATGTCAAACATACTGCAGGCAATACTTTACAATAAGTCTCCATTTGTTAACATTAGTTAACATTAAATAATTA
This sequence comes from Tor tambroides, assembly GCA_021397915.2. Classification (NCBI taxonomy): domain Eukaryota; kingdom Metazoa; phylum Chordata; class Actinopteri; order Cypriniformes; family Cyprinidae; genus Tor; species Tor tambroides. The sequence goes on along the minus strand of JAFVLL020036976.1, from coordinate 49,619 downwards.
AAAAGAATAACATTATATTATAACATGTACTAATGCATTAATAAAATCAAAAGTTGTATCTGTTCATATTTAATGGACCTGAGTTCACATGAACATATACAAATATGTTAAAGATTAATAAATGCTATAATAAGTGCATTGCTTATTATCAGTAATATTAGCTAATGCATTAACTAATGGGACCTTATTGTAAAGGGTGACCCAACCATAACTCACATTTTTCATTCCGCCCCTTTAAAGTCAAAACTTAAAACTGCAGATCTCATGCTCACCTGAGGTGAGTTGGTGTTGCAGGCACGGGTTTGTAGTTAGTGAAGTGTTTTCAAACAAATGCGCTAACATAGCTATGGGGTTGGTGTAATCAGCATTTCCTGCTTACTGCACAACAGCCGAACAACTCTATTGTTTACATATGTTGTTTATAATGTGTATCATTGGCCCCTGACAGTCTGTGATCCGTATCAATCACTGATAGACTGAGCATATGCTCCCCCGGGCAAAACCAGAGCTTTCCGTCTCTACAGCCCTCCCCGGGGTGTTTTTGTCATTTCGTTTGGGGATCTCTGTTTATTTGAAAGTATCTTTAAACTTTAGACAAACAGGGAGAAGTGAGATGTGCTATTCTGCTGAATCAATCACAATGTATAATAGCCCTTGTTTTGGTTTGGTCATTAGTTTTTAGTCAAAATCAAACAAGCTTAGTGACCAAGTAGTATAAGAAACAATAATCACATAACTGTTAAATTTGTAGGTTTATAAGAGAAAGCAATGCTGGGATCTATGAAATATTGTTTGACTGCCAATATAAGGCAATAAAGCAGCAATCATTGAAAATATTGCTTAAAGACTCTTTCTTCCCCCGTCTACAACATTCAGGATTTGAGAAAACGTTCTCTATATGTTCTAAAAGAGATTAGATATTCGGCTATTAAAATCATAAAAAAAAACTGTGAACTGCTAACTAATATGAAGCACTCATTGAACAAAACCAGGTTATAAATAAATGAACGCTCTAAATTTAAGGCAGTTTTCAGTCATGTTCCAAGTATTTATGATATATCATAATGCATGAAAACAAGAGTGCTTTGTTTTCAACATATATATGTAACTTCTCTAGTGTATATAAAGTAAAAAGTCCATTACACACACGTCAAGAAAATTCATATTAATGATATAGAAATGCTTTGGCATATTTGAATAGACATAACTGAATATTAGCGAACTGTCAGACAAGCGCAGTCTAACCTTCTCCAAATCTCCCTAATCTCTCTGACTGACCTTTTCCATTTATATAAGGGCTGACTAAATGTGATCCAAACACTCTATTAGAATACATATCACTCATAAAGCTGGGAGTTAACATTTATTTTCCTTCTAAGGTGTATCAATCATGGCTTGCTTTGTGCTCAGGAGGGGACATTTTTCAATTTAACCTTTATATTATGGAGTGACTGCATCAGAAAGGTTTCAACACACTTAACATGAGTGGCATTTAATATAGCATTACACTTGCAAGGTTAGCCGGAGATGTGACCTTATTCAAATCCTGCTGCCACTACAACACCTATCCTGATGCAATTATAATTAAACGCCTTATGCCGGCTTGCAAATCCTCTGATCGATCACTGATATTAAGGTAAATATTGCACTGCCCCCAGTAAACATCTAACTCTAAAACTGTTATGGATCAGCAGGTTTCTATTAACAGCGTTGTTGATGTTGTGCGCTCTGGTGTGGATATATTTGGGTAAATTAACTTAGCATAAAGTGCTTCAAGGCATGATCTTAAAAGGCCCGAGATACACCGCAAAAAAAAAAAATACAAGGCTCCAACAGCATTCTTGCTTTAAGATTACTCTCATTTTTGTTAAAATGCAAAACCAGTTCATAGTTCACCCATTAATGTGTCTCTTCTGGTTTAGGAATATTGTGACAGTGTTGTTCGCTTGGCTCATCTGTCCTTGTACAAATCTTAGTTTTCCCCCCTCATATTTGTAAATAAACCCACTTTTTGTGAATATATATTTATTGCGTTATGCTGAAGCATTGTCAGCGAGGTGAAATGAGAGGCTTAGGGCTAAGTAAACAGCACTGAATGAGGAAATTGGGAAATCAGTGATGTGCAACGATAATAGCACCCATATAATAAACATAAACAGCTAATTTACTCAAAATGTTTAGCTTTCATTGCCTTTTCCCCTATTTTAAAATTGGATTTTGGCCAGGAAATTATTATAAAAACAAGATAGCGATGAAGCCTTTAAGAAATGCTTCATAAAAAGGGAAAAAAGCAATCTAATAATGCAATAATGAGTCCCTGATTAGCAATCGTGATTTCCTTAAGGTGTGATTTTTAGTGGATGCTAAGGATGTAGCATTCATTGAATAACTCAATTGAATGAATAAGTGCTGGATGTGTATGTACGCTTCTGAACAATCCTAGAATCTAAAGAGAGCTCTTTAAATAACTGCGGGTTATGAGGTTTTTAAAACATGAACGATGGTGTGATTTGGACTGACACCAGTTACTAGAATTCTTTTTAAAATGTAATTCAATAAGATCTTATTTGTGGTAATCATAATCTCTAAATACCTGAAAATTCACAGCAGACCCCAAACTGAACAGGCCATGTCATGAAAATGTTGTGCAGCTGTTCAAAACAAGCTTTTAAACCATCAAACCATGTTTTCGATGCAATAATTAGCCATTGATTTGAAGTATGGAGGTTATTAAATTAATTCCAGAGCCCAAAATGTGAACACATTAAAAGATTGATTAGGAAATAATTCATTTCCATTACGCCCATGATGGAAGTGATTATGCACTTGTTATATGTGTTTACTACAGCCTTTCGAACATAGGAGGTTTTATTTTTAAACCTTAGGAATGTGCCATGCGAGCCTGATTCTCATTGGTGCTTGCATCATTTCCTCTAAATTGTTGTCAAATTTGTCCACATGCACAGAAGATTCTGTCTTCAAGGGTTTTCGAGAAACAACGTCACCCCTTCACTGGCAGACAGTCACGCAATTAAAACTAATGAAGTATCTTTAAGGTGGTTATGATAAGGACACTCTCTTGAGCAGCTCTTCCTGTTCATTTGGCCTTCTGTTTGAGATCATTTCCTGCTGAAAGATTTTCTTTCATCCAGGCTTTACTTTTTTTAGCAGTCTGAAACAGGTTCTCTCTGATTGTGTTTTCTTCCTTCTCTAGAAACAGATCCTTCAAATTGATCCTTGGGCCTTTTCTTGGTTGCGGTGTTTTGAAGTAAACAACTTTTCAAAAGTTTGAGATCAGATTTTCTTTTTTTATGTTTTTGAAAGAAGTGTCTTATACTCACCAAGTCAGCACTTATTTGATCAAAGATATATATTTATTCCTGTGACGAAAAAATTCCATCACTCCAGTCTTCAGTGTCACATGATCCTTCAGAAATTATTTTAATATTTCTTATTATCATCCATGTTGAAAACACTTGCGCTACTTAATATTTTTTGTGTGGAAACGTTGATATGATTTTTTTTTAGGATTACTTAATGAATAGAAAATGTATTAAATAAACAGCATTTAAAAATCTTCATATAAGAAATAAATCTTTATATAAACATTACATATAAACATGTGGACTGTCCATTTTGATCAATTCAATGCATACTTGCGCAAAAAAAAAAAAAAAAAAAAAAAACCTTACTGACCTCAAACATTTTAATGGTAGTATGTGTAGGGTTAAGTAATACCTGACAACCTGAGAAATGCTGGTGTAATAAATTAATTAATAAACAAACTGTGAAAGGTAAAAACTAAAGTATCACTAGCCAATCTGGTGGATCAGGAGTCTCCAGCATTAACAGAGGGTCATACACTGAACGTCTTTAAAATTTGACTAGATTTCTGAGTGCACGCAAATCAGCGAACCTGCTTGGCATCTGTCTGCGGTGCCCATCTACGACTCCAGAGCCTGTTGAAAATCCAGAATGATACATCTGCTATGCGATGCCTGTGAGACGTCCAAGGCCTGGTGTGCAACTGAAGCTCTCGTTCTCACTTCAGGCCTTTTTTAATAGATGTCAATGGAGGATATGAATTCAGTATATACTGACATTTGTGAGGAAACAGCTGATCACTTTACTCATCTTCAAAGTGTTTACCATCAAACATTTATTTCTAAGTGAGCTACATTTGGAAATCAGAGAAAATTTAGTCTGAAAATTCAGCCTTAAAACTGAAAGCCATTATTATCCAGAATAAGATTTTATAATAATTTTATAATATATTTCTGATTTTGTTTTGGTAAGTAGGCGTTCTGAATGGCTGGTAACTTAAAACTTTAGTACGCAAATTTGTAAATTACAGGATTTGAAATGTGTGTGTGTGTGTGTAATAAAATAAAACTATCACAGTGAACTACATTTTAACATTTTACAATGACCTGTAATTCAGTTTGAGAGGTGCTGCTGAATATATTCAACATGGCATATATCTACAATAGTCAGTCTGGTAACATATCGCCATCTTGGTATATTTTATTGGAGTTCAACACATGCATGAATCAAACAATACAGAGAGCAGCTTGAGGTATAACAACAGGTAAGCACACAGACCAACACCAGTACAATCTGTAAAACCAAGATCGACCACAGAAATGATCACCGGTTAGAGAGTACAGCTTATTCCAGCCCTTCACTCACACACTCACTCACTCACTCACCACGCACACAGCTCACTCTCAAAAATAAAGGTACAAAAGCTGTCACTGGGGCGGTACCTTTTCAAAAGGTACGTGTTTGTACCTAAAGAGTCCATTTTGGTACCTTAAAGGCACATATTAGTACTTAAAGTGTACACATTAGAACCTAATACGCACAAAAGTGTACCTTTTGAAAAGGTACCGTCCCAGTGACAGCTTTTGCACCTTTATTTCTGAGAGTGCACTTCCACTTTTATTTATAGAGATGTGTCATTTTAGAAAGCTAGATTCTCTTCTTCCTGTCCCTTGGTAAATACAGAATAAACACGGTGTCTGCAGCAGACATCAGGATATCAGGAGCTGTTGTTCACACATATACATAGACACACACACAACTCCAAATACATATCAAAGAGAAGAAAAGTGCCGTTCCTATAAAGAAATGCTCTCAATGGTACAAAAGACATTGGCATAACCTGACCATATCCTGGGGATCATTTTTGTCTGATTGCAATAAGTCATTCCAACTACACTGGAAAAAAGTGGAAACTCCAAATTTAAGATTTTGAATCTTTACAGTCCCTTCATTCTAATATACAGTAACCAATACTGTCTTCTGAAAAAAAAAGATACTAAATAAATGTTCTGCTTTCTCAAACTGTACATTACTGAGACTAATTTACAGCTAAAACCATTTCAAATAAATCAAACTGTAGTGCAGCATTAAGTGATGAAATTGCACAATTGCTGAAAAAATTCATTCCAGGTAGATGCTGATAAACTGATAAATAACTTCAATTAAATTCATGTGTTTTTATCCAAGATGAACAGTTTCAGCGATAGTGTCAAAAACAATAACAACAGCATTTAAATGGGATGGTTAACATCCATGGGAGGTAAAATTTTAGTGTACATATTAGTAATGTAGAAGGAGATACAGATCTCATGAAAGAAACTAGTCAATTGTGACAACAATCCGTATCCCTCAAATCTACCGTTATCAACAGAAATAGACAGTAGCCATACAATTTTAGTATTAATGCTTGTGCATAATCGAGCTGCACCTCTGCTACAGCTATCCTTGAATTTCTTCTTAGCTCTTCTCAAAAATACCAAACTAACAGACTTAATATCACTGACAACTGATCCCTAAACTGATTCCCTTACACTGTCCTAACAGCTCCAGTTCACAAACACAGCATAATGAACTCCCAATAATTCTGCCAAAGGCGGCGATCCTCAAAATTTCAGTTTGAAAACTGGGATTATGAGTGCAAGAGGGCCAAAGCTTAGTTACTCGATAGATCTGGGGCTCATAATACATAGTGTGTGTAGTGTGACAAATCATATAAAATAATTAGCCATGCAAAAGTGCACTGTCCCTTTGATTTGTGCTCACCTAAATGAACAAATAAAATCAAATACAAACACAACTAAAACTCCTCTGGACGTTAAAAGCAATATATGTCTTAAGTTAGTTGACTCTACGCTTAAATTATTTGCTAGGGTTAAACATTTGGTCCGTCAAAACTGTATGTACACAACAGTGAGACACAGCACTCAAACTAAGATATTACATCAGCACATTCACCTCACTAAATCAAATCTCTGATGTGCAAACATGAGAGTACCAAACGTTAAATGACCATTAGTGGACTACACCTTAAACTACCCACAACCAGTTCTTTAAGGCAGATCCATTTCATTCCCAATAATAACGTTAAGCTCGACACCACTTCTGCTGCGGTTGTGCAACGTAAAATCCAATTTAAACTGCCTCGCAGTCACCATCAGTTCTCTGGAAACTCCATTTGTTTTCGGCCTCGTAATAGACAGCGCTGAAACGAGCGACAGCTTAAATTTTGTATTTGAACAAAAGCTCTTTTAACACAGCCGAAAGGCGAATAATTCTTTCAGTGCAAATTAAATCGAAATACATACTTTCTGTTCCTATTAATCCTTTCTAAAAGGCAACGGTTTTGCCAAGTAAAATAGCATTTAAAAGTATCCAGTGAAATATTAATAATATCATTTTCCCTCTGATGTGACTTCTGTAGTTCAGAGATGTGGTACAGACACGTCACTTCTGCCACTTTTAAGCAAAATGTGTTAAAATTCGAATAAATAACGATTATACTTAAAACATTGTGTCTCATTTAATAACTGGTACTAATTTCTGATAATATGACACAAAAATCTTAAATTTGCCAGCTGAACTGCTACCATCAGCTTTCATCTTGTCAGAGGTATTAATTGGAAATTTTATAATAAATAATCCTATGTATAACATCCCTTTAAAGCAAATCATGAAGAAAAAACAATTATTAGCTCCCTTTACAGATAATTAATGAGGAAAGAGAAATAGGATTATCCAGCTGTTGCATGCAAGACCACAGTGAACACAAAGTTAGACATGACCGGATCTGGTAGTAGAATTTACAAGAACTTCCTTGCTTTACACCACAAATATCAATTAAAAAAATAGACACTGAACTCTCGAACCCACAAGGAACGGTAATGCTTTTAGAGGGAGTTATGAATGGATCTTATACAGTATTTTCAATGGAATGAAAACTTGGTAGAGTATGAAAATGTCCATTATGAAAATGTCTAGATCATGAAACAGTTTTGATCACTTCAGCTGTGGTAGTGTTGATTGTGCTGGAGAAGCAGGAAGCAGGAGAGAAAGAGGAGATGCCGATAGATCTGCAAAGCGGCTGACCCATCACTGCCACATAAGCAGTGCTGGGCCGCCCCAGAGGATCTGACACTTATCTACAAGGCAAAGACAGAGTCCTCGGACCTGCCTGCCTTTTTACTCGCGTTTGCAGAAGTGCCGGCGGCAGCAGAAAGCTCGTCACTCGGGGGTGTCGGAAGCGTGGGCACCATCTCTGCTGCTTTGGCTCTTTCCTCCAGAAACTTGTCAAACTCTGGAAGAAAGTTTTCATGGGGCATTTAATTGCTGGGACTATGAACAGATAGACACTACTGTTCAAAAGTTTGGGGTTGGTTTTTAATGTTTTTTAAAGGAGTCTCTTATGTTCGCTAAGGCTGCATTTATTTGATTAAAAATATAGTAAAACGGTAACATTGTTTAATTACAATTTCAAATTTAAATATGTAATTCCTGTTATGTCAAAGCTGAATTTTCAGTGTTGTATCATCATACAGAAAACAATTTAATATGCTAATTTGCTGCTTAAGAAACATCTATTATCACAGTTAAAAAGATTTTTGTGAAAGCCATGATGGAAACCGAATTAGTCCGTGAATAGAAAGTTCAAATAAACTAGAAACAGAAATAATTTGCAACATTATAAATGTCTTTACTGTCATCTAATTTCTTTAAAAATAAAAACAACAAAACCTACCAAAAAAACTAACTTGACCCCAAACTTCTGAACAGTAGCATAAATCAAGTAATTCTTCATACCTTCACTTGTCACACCCTCTTCTCCTTCATCTCCTTTCTGAAGGAAAGGGTAAAAGATTTCAGTGCATGAAGGCTTGCACAAAAAGGAACACACCATTTTTTTTGCCACCACATCAAACATGATCATTTTTTCTCTTCAAATGACCTATTCTTGATTTAACTAAATGACATTACCCAAAACATCCAAAAGAGTCATTAGTATAGAAAATAAAAGCGTTAAAAGCATATCAAGCAAGAGTCTATTCACTATGCACTCAGGGTATGTTTTAATAAATTAAAACAATTGTAAGAATATCCCAGAAAAGTAAGAAATGCAGCAAAACCATACAAGGAGAGTCGTTAGTGACCCCAAAAAGAGGATAAAGGGCAATCAGCCAAGAACAAAAAGGCAAACAAAAAGAAATATGTGGTAACAAGGGCATATTTCTTTTCAGAAAAATGGGTTATGTCCTAAAGAAGAAGAAAAAAAATGAAATAAAAATAAACGAAAGGAAATCTCACCACATCAGTACAGAGCCACTCCTCAATGTCATCCATGACAGAGGACTGGTCAAGAGCTGCCTATGGGCCCAAACCATGGGCCGGAGCAAAGCAAATAATAAATAAAATAATAATCCCAAGAAAACATGACAAAACAAACAAACAAACGACAAAAACAACAAAAAAAAACAATAAGACTTCAACATAAAAGTCTTAATCAAACCAATATTAGCAAACTACCCCCATATGGAGACGTGGAAATAAATCAATCATGCACAGAGCGTCACCGCACATTACTGCAATTCAAGACTCTTTTGAGCTGTACCCACTGAATAATATCAGTAACTAATATATAAAAATAAAAGTATAATCTGAACGCTTACTTCCAGAATTAGTTTCTTTTAACTCAAATGTATGTGTGTCACCTTCTGAGCAAAGTTTCAAAGTCACATCCTTCTCACTTACTAATCTGGAGTTTGGTACACTACGTACATTGCTGTGTACTACGTACCTTGGTATCCTCTGAAAATAACCGCAATTCATATGCCTTTTCAACCACTCCAAAATAAGTACCTCAATATCCAGCTCTATGATGCCTCTTTGACATTAAAGCAATGATTCCAAATGCACATATACTGATGAAAAAGGCAAGAAACTGTCCTAAAATAAAAATACACACAGAGAGTCAAAGAAAACTCACCCCAGTGTGTTGTTGTCTGACATCCAAAGTCGGGGCCACTCCACTTGAAGCCTTTGTGTCTTCGAATGGTGCGCTGATAGTACAAAATGAGCAATGTTAAAGCTAATATAATACAATATCATATAAATTAAACTGTATCATAATAGTAGCGAATGATGCCTCTCCTACAGCTTTACTGCATAATAAATATCTGCAATTTTTTTGTTTCAGATAGCTTAATTTAGTATTTTACATAAAAAGGGCCCCCCTTTGTCTAAGTAAATAAATACTTTAAAAATTAAATGTAAAACATAAATGAATGAATGAATGACACTAATTTTGCATAAAATCTAACCCTTTGTAAATTTATAAATGGAAACATTTGTAAATTTGTAAATTAAAGCGATAATCACAGAGTATCCCTTTACGAACAGTGTGCAATAACTGATGAATTTTGTCTGTGTACGGGACCTCCAAAATGGATGCTTCAAAAACCACACAAAGTGAAGACGACAGGATTCCACATGGTCAAAGTTTATAAACTAATGTCTTCTAAGTGGTAGAAGTCTGTCTTATGGGTTCTAACTATAGGTGTGTGTAAAAAAAACAACAACTAATATTTGTAACTTTTTAAGCTACAAAGCATCACTTACGGCCAACTGTCATAAACTGATGATCCGTCTGAAGTGATGGTTTATAGTTTAAAAAGTTTCTTTTGTTTTTCTGACACACACCTATCATCTTGGTTCAGAAAACAGTGATCAACTCGGATTTTATGGATTACCATCATGCTTGTATTGTGTGGTTTATGAAGCATCAGCATCGGAGGTACCGTACGTTTGCATTACTGTATATGGACTCACAGAGATGGATTATTTTTTCTAAAATTCTTCAGTTTTGTTAATCTAAAGAAATTGAGTTATATACTGTACATCTGGTATGTTATGAAAGTGTGAAAAATGATGAGAGAATTTTAATTTTTTTGGGCATTCCTTTCAGTGAGGCATCTTACTCTATTATACATAAGCTATTAGTTACATGAAATAGATTTGTTTCATACTTCTTCCTCTCAGGTATGGTGCCAGTCCTGGTCTGGGCAAACGTGTCAAAGTCATCTTGGGGTTGACAGGTAGTCAAAGAGCTCAAAGTGCCACTCACACTGTCAGAACCGACATCTGCAAAGCAATGGTATTCTTACATTAATACAGACGAACAAGATAGCTTCCCACATGATATCTAAAATGCAAAAAACATTGCAGATCTAATGTACCAGACTCACCCAAACCAGCCAGTCTGGAGGAGAGTGTGACTGGTGAGGCGGAGCGAATCGGAGCCACAGAGGGAGGCAAGCTGGACGGAGGAGTAGCACTGATCCTGGGGCTGACCACGGCTGGAGACCCTGGTCCCAGATCAATCAGGTTATCTTCTGTTGCCTCATTCAGGACCTGTGGATACGCAACACCATTTCACATAGACACACATTGATTATGAACACTTTGGGGCGATAAGATCATTTATTTGCTATCTTACCTTTACACCATGAACATTTTCGAACTGGTTTACATACAGTACTTCTTTTTTTACATACTTTAAAAACAGAGACCTTGCAGTCAGTTATATAAGGTTAAGAGGAGTTAAGATGAATGGTTGGGATGTGGTATACACATTGTTTTCACCGGTTTCACCAACTCTTTTGTGAGAGGAGGTTCAATCTGTAACTCAGGGTGCACTAGAATTGATGAAACAGGTGAAGTTTTCAGACTGTGCAGGAACATCGACTATTATAGTGGGCACAAGAAGAATGGCTAATGGATATTCTCAGGCTAATTGTTATTAAATGTGTGTGAATGTTTCTCGTAGCATTTGTTTCTTTGCCACTTAAAAAAGGTTATGTTGCTGTACTCCCTCAGATTCTCATTCAAAAGCACATTAAAACATGCTGTCAAAAATAACATAATTTGTTAATGTCTTGGCAGTGACACACACACTTATGTGAAGTAATATAAAAGGGTTCAAATTCAAAAAAGCACATCAATAATAATAATAATAATAATAATAAAAATAATACAAATTGTCAAAAATGTGTTTTGTCAGAAGGAATAACACAATGATAATTCATGTGGATGACCTGGACTACATGTCCTTATCCTGTTTCCACATAACTTCAGTTCCTTCTATACTATCTTGTGCAGGGGGAAAACGTAGAAATTCAGATTCTGTGACGGTGAATTACAGTACACTACATTTAAAATGTATTCACGGATCTCACTGTTTATTGTGCTTTACACCACATGAGTAAATTCTAATTTAATTTAACAGTTGTAATTTAACAGAAAAAGCCCAAAATACATTACCACTCAAAATTTTGGAAGATTTTTTAAAATGTTTTTAAAAGAAAACCAAGGCTGCATTTATTTGAACAAAAATAGAGTAAAGTTATTAGTACTGTTTTTTTATTTTAATAGATTTTAAAAATGTAATTTATTCCTGTGATGGCAAAGCTGATTTTTTTGCTGAATTTTCAGCAGCCATTACACAAGTGACACATGATTCTTCAGACATCATTTTAATATCTTTGATTTATCAGTACTGAATATTAACATTTATGCTGCTTAATATATATATTTTTTTAGGATTTTTTGATGAATATAAAATTCAAAAGAACAGCATATTTTTTGGTAACAATTTAAAATGCTTTACTAATACTTTTATTCAATGTAATGCATCCTTGCTGAAAAAAAGTATTCATTTCATTCATTCATTTATTCATTAATTCAAAAATCGTCCTGACCCCAAACTTTTGAATGGTAGTGTATGTGTCTCATGCAGTCCTGGAAATTACTACAATAGCCTAAAAAATATAGCTGTATGTGTGCTGATAAAATCCTCTCTCAATTACATGAAATGCATTGTTACTACTGTAAATCCCCATGTAGCCTATTTTATTTGAAGCAGTGCAGGAACTAGTCTTAGTGCAAGTAGATGGAAAGAGTGCAGGCAAAAGTCACAGACTGTGGGACAGGCATTCTACATGCTAGTGGAGGTTCATTGTCAAGACATGCCGGATGCAACACAGGAAGATGTACCAGCCAATACTGACATAAAGTTCTTTAGCATTTGCATGTCAAAGTAAAAAATGAGATTAGATGACAATCATACTTGCCTCCCTCAGCTAGCAATACCAAAAAATAAAAATAGGAAAAACAAATCACAAAACCGACCAAACCACACAATAAATAACACCAACATGCAATCACATCAGTTGATAACCACACAATGAAGTTTGCATCTCAAAGCAAACGTACCACGCATTCTCAGAGCATATTTTAAAGCAAAAAGCAAGCAATGAGAGAAAGAGGAAATTATATGAGCGACTCCGAGATGTGCTGTTGGCATGAACAATTTACCTTACACGTGTTTGGGGGAAAATAAAACACACACCTTGATGATGAAATGATGCTAACACAGATAAAAGAACAACTCTCTTAACGAAGACACAACCCACCCCGTTGTTTACGCCTTGAGCAGTTCGGCCAGATCGGAATCTCTCGTATCTAAAAAAATAAAACGCAATGAAAAGTAAGCAACCAGAATAAATACAACTTATTACACCTTACTCTCACTTAAAACAGACTTCTTTTTTTTTTTTTTTTTTTAAATCAAGCATTAAAGAGATAGTTCACCCTAAAATATGGTCCGTATATTGAGAAACATGAGAAGAAACATATTTTGCTTTAAAGAGATTGTTTTTTAAAATCGGTGCATTAAATGAAGCTGCTCTTAATTTTTACTGATGACTGCAGCGTTAATAATTTTAATTATAGGCCTATAATTCATTGTATAAATTAATAGACCTTTTTAAAAACATTTTCAATGACGATTAAGTTAATAGCCTAATCTTTTATTATCCTCACAGCGCGTCATGCGGTGGTCCACTATGAAATTATTGCGGTGCAAATTAATTGTAATTTAACAATAAAAGTAACCTAATAATAATAATAATAGGACTAATAATAAGAAGAACGTAACAGGCCTACATTAATTGGAAATGCTAAATCCTCTTAATATTGCCAATATTTGATGCTTTTGACAATATCTCTGACTATCGTCGATATTTGATACAATGCAACTCAGCACGGGGCCCCCCTGCAGTGTGTGCCCTGCGTGCCCGTCTGCTACATGTGCTAGAACAAACCTCATTGGTTCTCGTGTGCTTCCGATTACCATATTTAATGAGCGCTACGAACGTGTGTTGATCATTGTTTAGATGTAAACAAAGCCTAAATTAAAACTGTTCACACAAGATTAAATTAAATTGCGCTATTCATATGGATTCAGTTTAAAATGCCTTTATAAACTTTTGGGAATTCTTGGAAGTTTTGGGTATCTGGCTTTCCAATGGAAGGCCAGAAATCTCTCAGGTTTCATTAAAAATGACCTTAAATTGTGTTTCAAAGATTAACATTAGGGTAAGAAAATGCGAAAGGATTTTCTTTTTTTGATGAATATCTCTTTAAAGAAAAGGTCAATTCATTGTTCTTGCTCTCACCTCTCATATCGTAGGAAGATGTTGTTGAGGTCGTCATTGACGTGCAGGAGCTCCTCTGTGACTTCCTCATTGGACACACGTGAGATGAGCTCAACTATCCTCTGCTGCATGGCCCTGCACGTTCTGTTTAACTCCTTAAAAACAAAGGAAGCAAACCATGTAATGCTGAATAATAAAACTGGTCAACATGATGCACCAACACTCCCTCTAGTGGCCTTCAGTAGCTCTTTCAAGCAAGTAAACAAAAAAAAAGCTGAATGAGAAACCTGCAGAAGCTCATGATCAGATGGATCCTCTTGACCAGGAACCATCTCGGTCAACATCTCCGACATCACCTTAGTGTTCCCACGCACAATGTCCAGCTCACTGCGCAGCTTGCAAATCTAATCAATGATATTGTATTAAATCATTATGCAATCATTATGCAAAAAATGTTGATCTATCCCATTTAAAAGAATAAAGGAAGGAGGTTCTACAGTACCTGTTCAGGGGAAGGGTTGATGGGCCCAGACATGTGCAGATTGGGCATCTGTGGGGAAGTGTGGGTCACAGGGGCAGAGAAAGGAGGAGCGGAGGCAGGGTGAGGCTGTGGCTTGGGCTGGACTGGGGCGTTATATTTCTGCTGGTCCAACTCTGGAGCACTTTGCAGCTATTATCAACAGAGCAAGACAATGAACGAAAGTGCAGTGATAAAGAGGGAAGGTAAAGCGATAAAGTTAAGTAAATGATAAGGGGCATAATATTTTAATGGGATCTGCCATAACCTGTGTGATAAACAAACCATAATATATCGGACGTCAACACCTACCCGTTGTGGTGTGTGAATGGGGGACAAGGTCTCCAAATCAGATTGAGGAAACTCTATACCCTTTCTCTTCATTTCTTCGTAGACGTGGACTACTCCAGTCAAATCTGGACTACTCCTGAAGGCATCTGCCCATGCCTGATGTATAGAGTACATGCAAACTTCATGTATGCTTTGAAATCTTGTAATTTAAGATGCATTAGAATAGCTATTAAAGCACACTGCAGTACAACCTCTTAGATCTTCTCTACTTCAACATTTAAAACTTTGTTCAAGGGATAGTTCACCCAAAAATGAAAAATGTCATATTTATTAACACAAAAGATATTACTTTGAATAATATGGATTAAAAAAAAAAAAGTCGCTGCTGACTTTCATAGTATGGGGAAAAAAATAAAATAAAATTCCTACCCACATAGGCTACCGACATTCTTTAAAATGTGACCCTGGAGCACAAACCCAGTCTTAAGTCGCTAAGGTATATTTGTAGCAATACAATAGTCAAAAACACATTGTATGGATCAAAATTATCAATTTTTCTTTTATGCCAAAAATCATTATGATATTAAGTAAAGATCATGTTCCATGAAGATATTTTGTAATTTCCTACTGTAAATATACCTAAACTTAATTTTTGATCAGTAATATGCATCGCTAAGGACTTCATTTAAACAGCTTTAAAGGTGATTTTCTCAATATTTAGATTTTTTTGCACCCTCAGATTTTCAAATAGTTGTATCTTGCCCAAATATTGGCTTATCCTAACAAACCATACATCAATGGAAAGCTTACTTATTTAGCTTTTAGATGATTTATATTTCAAAAAACAGACCCTTAGACTGGTTTTGTGGTTCCTTTGTGTTTACAAAATAAAGAAATTCGTAGAGGCTCCGAGCAACCTTAGGGTTTGAGTTGGAAGATTTTTTATGATAATTTGAAAGACATAACTCACCAAAGCTGCATTTATTTAATCAAAAATACAGTAAAATATTAATATTGTGAAATATTATTACAATATAAAATAACCGTTTATACATTCATATTTGAAAACGTAATTTTTCCTGTGATGGCAAAGCTCTTTTTTTTAACAGCTATTACATAATGAATCATTCTAAAACACTGCTTTGACGCTCAAGACACATTTTGACTTTTAAAAGGTAGTGTTGGTTCTACAATCAGGTGACTGTTTTAAATAATGTTGTTTGAATGTCAAACAAAAATGCAAAGCACAAACTCTACTTGCCTAGTTCTCTTTGGACAAGCCATTCTAGACATTTTAATAATTTCGTAATGAGAAATTTCTAGCATCACATTAGATGCAAGACCAAGCAAATTGAAGTCATCTGAGCCAAACCTAGTAACCTGAGCCACTAGGTTGTAATGAGCACAACTTCAGTGCCAACGAAACAGCCGGATCTCCTTGACTACAGAGCATCAGGTAACCAGCCTCATGATGCACCTCCTAAGCCTCTCTATCACGCCCTTCTTTTTGATATGCCTCATGTCATAAGTTTCCTTCCCTCATGTTGTGTTTAAACCACAAAACACCAATTTTTCCTTAATGAACAATCAAAACATCCAGTGCATACCTGTATCAAAGCTAGTACTTTGTCCTGCACTATGGCAGGTGGGTTATTTTTAGGAGATATGATTTTCACCAAAACGCCATCAATGAAGTCCCGGGTGGTGACGAGTGCATGGAACCGGTACCCACAGTTCTTTACACATGTCTCAAGAACCTGAACACATTATGGAAAATCAAAATGAACAGGACAATCTAAAAAAAGGAATTATTAGATGTTAGTAAGACTGCAAAGAGAATTGTTCCCATTGCACGCCTCTCACCGTCAGCGTAAGCATCACCTCCCTGTAGTTTTTATTCCCATTAAGCCTCTTCTTCACAGCTCTTATAGCATCCTTAGGCCTATAAATCAGATAAATAATTAAATAACACATCCATGCTGCTAAAAAGCAATCTATTATGAAGATACAAAGACAAGGTCAAGTGAATGAATCATCTTCTGGAAGCAAGCTTTGCCTGGTTCCATAAATAACACATTGTGATGACTATTCAATTTATGTAACACCCTGGACTTGCAATGGATTTGAATGACCACAGAATGACTGATGGCATGATCATTCAACCATAAATTAAACATTATTAAGATGAAAGCATGTGCAACTATAACAATGACAGCATCTTCTGGATTTGTACAATGTTTGTAGGTTTCCTAAGGTTGATGGAATGTGTCAAAACAGAGGTTACTTGATTCAACCTGTTAAATGCAATAAATCATGCATCTTTCATGTCTCACCCATCTTCTGTTTCATTGATTATGTCACATATTTCCATATTCAAGGTCCAGTCTTCACTTTGTAGTGAGCCATCTGTGGCCCTTTCTGGGAAAGATAAAAAAAACAAACTGATAAGATAATCTTTTACTGCCTTTCACTAATAAGAGAACCTGATATAACATCGGCTCAGATGACATTACATTGAACTGCAAACTGCTGCGCAGTATGTGCTTGCATGCTGGTTATCTTCCAAAGCAAGCCGTCAGTTTCCTTTTATAAGTCAGTGTCCATTTATAAGAGTTGAACAATAGTATGAATCATTTACACTCATTAACGTTACCTCAAGCTTTTGCTATGAAACTGGGCGTGAGAGATAAACGCAGTGTTCACTGGCTAGCAGGCTAATACCAGCTGGTAAGTGAAAGTAGTATTTCAGCTTACTTAAAAGGGCTTCGCCTCCCTTTAATCGGTAATTAAATTAAGTAAATTACTATTTTAAGACGCACATATTGAGAAGTAACTGTAAGTTAGACCAGCTAGCATGAATGAGCATTAGCTGTTAGCCAGCTAACTGATAGGCTTTCCATATGTTGAGTTTCTACACAGCGGCTTAGCTAAAAGCATCGCTTTAGGCGATAACTTGATACCACAGAATTTTTAAGCATCATATAATTTCTAAAAAAAAACATACCAATGCACTGTCCCACCGGAGTACTATATGGGTTTCCCAGCAAGAACTCCATCTTGTCAACATACCCAACGACTAACAGTCAATGAGACAGTAAACACTAAAGCTCCGCCCATGGACGACTCCCATTGGTCGCGTGATTCAGGGCAGCAAAGCTATTGGCCGAATCTGCAGTCAGTTATTGAAATGACACGCCAGCTAATTAAAGGGACAGCAGTGATTCCACTGACGTGACTTTGCTTTATACCGCTGGTTTGATATATTTTACTAATGGTTATATATCAGATTACCATTTCGTAATATGCACTTAAAACATATATGTTTTTTAATGTGTGACTTTGACTTTAAGGTAACTGCTTGGAAAACATGACACTGGGTTAGTAAAAATAAATGAGATGACTCAGACGTGTGCATGATTACAATTGATCAATTTATTACACAATTTATAATAAATGTAATTATTATTTTTTTGTTTCCAACATATTAGCTAAACAGTTTCACAGCTTTGACATTAAAATACTGGGATTTTGTATTTACAGTCTTTCCATTTGGCAGCTGTTGAAACTATTAATACATATCATGACCTTAGACATCTATATTATTGTTCAAAACATAACTAAACAGCAACAGCATTGTAACTGGTGTCACTGCAGCTTGCTGTAAAAAGAAAACAGGACAGAGATAACAAAAATTATAATTTTTCAGTCTCAAACAGTGCCTTTTTGGCCTTATCAGTCCTGTAAAATTTTTCTCTTGACAGCTGTGCTTTCAGAAGACAGATGCACAAACATTGCACCAGCAGCTGTTCGTGCTCGCAACTCATACATGTCATAATCATGGACCCATTCCACATTTCCCCATCGCTGGATCTAAGACAGAACAGAACATAAAGAACAGTAATTATTAATATGGGCAAAAAGCAGTAAGTACTAACCAGCTGGAACAAACTAAAAGCTACCAAACCTGGTATTCTTCCTCAAGTCTGGACAGAAGAACCGCTTGTTCCACGCTTAGATGTCTGTCAATCAGCCCAAAGGACAAGACCAGTGATTTCAACTGAGTGATCACATACTCAAGTCCTGCAGAAACAAAAAACCTGCACTGTTCAAACAGGCCTCTTCTCATAAGATGCAAAATCTTATGTAAAAATGTCAATTTACATAAGATGCAAAAGCACCACAGTATCTTTACCTGTCAGAGACCAAAAATTGTAGGAATTAAGGTGTTGACTAAATGTCTCCTTAGTCTTCTCTGGGATTTGAGGGCCCATTATACTGGTGGATGAGCCAATTACTACATTGTACCTAAAAATCACAAGATGTTCATATACGTCATTCATTTTTTTATGGCTATATATCATGGCTATTACATATTCTAGTTAAAAAGTGATAAATTAATCTAGCCAAAAATACCTTTGCTCTGTCCAGTTCATTACAGGGTCCCATTCATTTCTCTGAAGTTCTACAAGACCTGGAGGTTCTTCTACTCTGTAACTACAACAAAGGCATCTGATTTAATGAAAACAAACTATAAACAGATGTACTTTGAAAATGTAATTCCATTCACTTTTACTGCCATTACAAGACAATATTATATAAATCTTGATTTAATTAAATGCCATCAAGTGAACCTCAAAATACCAGATTGTGTCAGTCTCCAAAAACTTTAAAGCCGCTGAGATCATTTGTTCCTTCGTCCTTTGCGTTGGGTTATCAAGCGCTGTGTTGCAAAGGGTGGTCTGTATGGACAGAAATAAGTCATATTAGCATATGTACAATTTGAGTCAAATCATGTCATTTTTATACAAGGCTTTACATAAAATCAGGATGTTAATGTTTATAATATCTTAATGTTTTATAGTCACATTAAGCAGATTAGAGCTGGATGATAATATATTTCACATTTTGTGACTGTATAAGCAATGAAACAGTTAAGATTTGAGATATGGTAGCCCTCGCTTGCTGCATGTATGCAGATAATGTTGGATGCATCTATTTACAACTTTAAAAATGCTGCTGGGTGATAACACAGTTAATATACACACAATGTAAGAACTCTAACTTGATTTAATCGTAATGGCCTACTAAGTGCATGGTGTAAAACTTCAGCGTGTCCTTCTGAACGTCCCACTCTGTTGCAACAGCTATGGCAAGAGCTTCATTGGGCACTGTGAACAGCTTTCCCCCTGGAGTCTTCAGCTTTCGCTTGTCAAGGTTTATTTCATACAAACCCCCTGTAGACAACAGAAAAACTATTTTCAAACAGACATAACTTTTCATTTGTTAAATACATGTTTCTTTTTGAAGTTGCAGATGTGTGCTGCTATATGGGCATCAACACTGAATGATGCTCACCTTCACCTTGAGATATCGAGACGTTCTCGTAGAACTTCTTTCTCTCTGCAAAATGTGATTTAAAGAACAAGAGATCAAGCATCAATACATTAGATTTGTCCTTCTATAACGTTACTCTTCTGTAATGATCTTACCTGTTGTGGCACTGGCATATCTTGCCTTTTGTAGGTGTGTTGATAAACTAGGAACATGCTGCCCTTGAGGAAAAGAAAATGGCCAAATGACCTGACCAAACTGCCTGTGATACCTACAAATATTCCGTAACATCATATACATAGAACGCTATGTATTCCTTCCTAATAATGTAAGAGTACTGAGGCTTTTAGTCAAGGTTAGAAAGCGGGATCAGGCTTTACAGCTAACTTGACAAATCATCGTTCATGTTTCAGTGAGAATATGAAAACACAAGTATTAAGTATAAACAAGGTTAACTCAATTATTTAAGTGCAAATAAATACTCTGACAAGAGATGTCACAGCATGCAGCAACGTGAAACCAAAGCGTGAAGCTGATGACTGTGACCTACATAAGGATCGTAAAGCACAATTCATAATAAAAGTCCTTACAGCTTCACCTATAAACTACTGGAATTTCAAACGTAGGATTTCCAACGTTTGCCAACTTTGATACAAATAGGCTACACATATATAAAAATATTTTGTCCCTTTCCATATAATCGAATTTAGTAACTTCTTATGTCATTCCTTTTTTTCTTATTTGTTTCTTTTTTATTGATTGGTAATATTGTTTTTGTTGTTGTTGTTGTTGTTGTTGTTTTGTAGTTTTTTAGATTACCTTAGAATTTAATAGACTGCCTTTTTAAAATTTAAATTTATGATGTTAGGTTACTCTTTTTTATCTTATTTGAAAAATGATTCACTGTTTCGAAGCGCTCGAAACACCACACGCTGGGGACCCCTGCTGGTCATAAATGCAACAAAAACTCATGCTGAACGTGCATAAAAACCGATTTCACAAACCCATTCCAAATGTTTTATTAAATGTGTAAGTGAAATTAACAAATCATCAAATACAAATAAATAGGTAGTGTTAGTATATGTGTTATTTTATAAATTTTCAGGGCTTGTTTTGTTTGTTTTATGAGGCTTATCTAAACAGGCCAAAAATAGACTTTTATAAGTACTGCTCTTCGTTTTAATTAGACAAATAAAATGACTACAAATTTATAAAACTGATCCGAGATCAGGTAGCCTAAAGACACTGGTGATTCATGGGTCCACTTTGCCCTCCAGCGTTCGTTGCATCACAACTGTTTGCTTGGCTACCATTGAAATTTCGAAACATTTCGAAACAGTTGTGATGTAACGAAGCCTCGTTTACTAAAAATCGAAGCTTTTTTTAAAGCACCCATCATGAACTCAAACACGCAGAAACCAGAGAGTGTGTTCATTTAACTGGGCAGGTGAATCCCACCTCTTCTGCATCACCGTTGACTGCAGATAGCTGTCTAGGCTATTTCGAATAACTTTCCTTCATATTGATCAGCATAATGATTTCTGAATGACGGTTTGACCTTTAAGACTAGAGTAATGGCTGCTGAAAATTCCGACTTGCCATTACAGTAAAAAAAAAAAAAATCACATTTTAAAATATATAAAAATAGAAATCAGCTGTTTAAAATTGCAATAATATGTCATAATACTACTGTTTTTAATGCTTTTTTTTAATAAAACGCAGCCTTGGTGAGCATAAGTGACTTCTTTCAAAAACAAAATGTTTTCTCCAACCCAAAATTTTGAACCGTAGTGTATACATATATTTGACAAATAAAGAAAATATTAAAAATATATATAAAAAATTAAATAAAATAAATACTTTTTTTTAGTTTTAAAGTGATTTATTGTTTTGCTGAACTAGTCATATTTCAGCATGAGGTCTATATGTGAATATCGGAGGATCAAATGTTTGGCAGAGGTAAGAAACTTGTATCACACTGTCATTTAGAAAGTAATAACCTGTCATGTTAGACATATTTTAAAAAGCCAATACACTCCCTTTACAGGAATATCCAACAATAACAACATTCTTCAATGAGGATTATGAAATGCCCTTTTCTGAGATGAAAATAGGATACTGATGAAGATATTAATGGCACTGGTTAAGGCTTTATTCTTCGAATACAATATTTCATCTGATAGAAGAAAGAAATCAGGGCATGTTCTCAATTGCAAAAGATACATAAGTATTTAGGAATGTTTTCTTTGTTTGCTATAGTAGGTCTGGATTAAGGTTCAAATCAATAAAGCACTGTATAACATTTCTGGAGCACGTCAAAATTAACCCACTTTGCAGTTTAGTCAAGCAGGTTTCTCATTTTGAAGCTGTGCTGTGTAGGAGTGAGACGTGAGGTGCACACAGAAATGCATCCATCACAACAGCTATTTTTGTTTTTAGAAGGTAACATTCTTGTCAAACACTGTTATCCTGTTCCTTGAACTAGACATAATACTTAATAAATAGCCTGCATTGTGTAATTTATGCTTATGGTATTTATTTTTTAATTTTCTTGGTGGTGCCTGGATTCTACATTTGCATTCAGAGATACACAGCACTTTGAAGTATCACAGTAGCTTTGAATTGTACTGGTTAGTTGGGTTAAAATGTAATATGTAATATGTGGAACACTTGTTAATTATTTATATACAAAGTGACATGAATTCAGGTGACCTCAATGCATTCTGGGGAGAGAGCAATGCAAACACAAACTGCTGGTATATGACATGAACACTGAAAAACAATATCTGTAAACATAGGGCACAATGTGCATTTATATCAAATAATTTTCCGCTTTGCGTTTTTATTTTACTTGTATTTTGAATTTTGCACTTTTACAGATTTGCATCGTGGATGATGAGTACACAGCCTGGCCAAAAACGCTTTCAAATACTTACGATTCTATTTTTCTATTCTATTTTAAGTTTTATTTTTGTTATTTCTGACATTTACTTATTATATGTGAGGTTCTGTATAGTGCATTATACAGTGCAGATTCCCATTAATCAACAGGAAAATAATAGTTTTAATGTTGCAAAATTCAACAATTGTGAAAACAAATTCAATTTCAGCTGTAAAGCAGCTCTATGTTATTCAGCTCAATTTAGTTCAGTGTTATTTTAGTTCAGTTTAACAACTGTGTGGCAAAGTTAATCAATTATGAAACTAGTTCATTCCATCTTTAACCCTTAAAGACCTAGAACATTTTTGGGGCACCTGACACCTGTAATTTTCTTTGTTTTTTCAGACCTATTCCATCAGTCAGCATCAAGTGCCATGTATCATTATAAACAGGAGAACTTGAAGTTTCAGTCTAGCTAATTTAAAGTCCCAATTTTCCCTTTGTTTTCTCTAAGAATTAACGAATTTCCAGAATTTTAAGAAAAATGCAAGCAACAATTGGGTGTTTTTTTTTTGCTATGTACTCAAACATGAAACTCCTGAAGTTTGGATTTTTTTCTTTAAAAAGTTGTATCTGTGTGTTTTCCACTTCCAAATAAAATTTTGTCTACATATAACATTCCCCAAGCAAGTTATAGCCATTTATTACAATATTGTTATAGGCGCTTTTCTGTCAAAAAACAGGTCTATTTACTTTACTAACAATATAGATGTATCCAAAAAAACATTTAGGGAGTAAAGAAAATGGAAACCGTGTTATATAATAACAAA
>JAFVLL020036976.1:0-25861 GCA_021397915.2 Tor tambroides | reverse complement strand
TCAATGACGTTTAAATCCATATAATTTTAATATTTGGTCACATGCAAACTCAGAGCGAGGGTTTGAACTTTTATTTTGAAATCGCGATGTACAACAAATCGCACATAGAAATATTTTGATGTATTCTCCTGTGCTGGCATGGGTTTCTAAAAGATTTACTTTATAAATCTAGTGAGATAACGCACACTGTTTTCCCAGATGAACAAACTCACAGCATATACTGAGGAAGAGTTTGTGTCTCGAGCGGCTGAGATGGAGACGCGCTTCACGCTTGTAAATGATAACAGTACAACACAAAGCGCGTCAGAATTTATACGCGTTCCCAAATGAAACCCAAACAAACAGCACATGCAATAAAAGACCGAACAATATAATGCAAGCACCATCAAAGGTTTTACACAAACTCAACTTTATACTGATATCGCGAGACCGCTTTTAACCTCAAGGAGTAATATCGCGAGATCGCGTGCGCTCCGGACAGCCGGGTGAAGTGGCTCTGTATTTAGATGCGCTGCGTCGTTAATTTAGCGAGAAAAGATTGTTTTTGTCGAAAACAAAAATTAACACCAATTTCATATACTGCCTTTTAAACGTTCAAGTACTTTTTCAAGTACCTTTTCATAAATATGGCTGTTTTCAAGGGTTTTCCAGGACTTAAATTTCAAAAAGTCGAATTCAAGTACTTCAAGCACCTTGTAGGAACCCTGAAATATTTAACGCAGTTAACGCAGGGGCAGAGCTAGGGTTGGCCACCCCACTCACAACTGCTGCTTCTGTTTTTTTTCCCTTGTCAAAAATTGCATTTATTTAGACACAAAACATCTTTATGACCACATCAATCAGGAGGCTTTTCAGCCTGAACGTGAACATGTTCAGCAGTGGCAGCTTTTAAAGCAACAGCAGCCAAATTGCCTAATAACCCAGCTGCTGTGATGTCTGTCAATCAAAGAACAAAAGAAAAAAAAAAGAAAGAAAAAAAACCCCCAATAACTTTTGTAGCTTTAAGGATTCATCTATATTTAATTCAGAATTTAATGTTTTATAACTTTATTCAATTTCTGTATATCTCTTGCTTGAAGTCTAATAAATGTTAAAATTGATAGCTCTCAATTATACTTTAATGTTGAATGCCTATAGTCAATGGTTAAATATTAGGAAAAAAAGAACAATTTCCTAGAGACATCGGTAGTATTGGTATCCGTGATACTCACCTTCAGTCATAAAAAAAAGATGCCATTAAAAAACATATTATAAACATACTGTCTTTATGTTGTTTCTACATTAATTTGAGGATTGAATGTGAAATCATTGCAATATAAAAGTATATTTAAAAACATTAGGTGGGATTAATCGTGATTCATTTCAGAAAAAATGTGTGATTAATTAGTTAATTTTTTAATCGATTGACAGCACTAATAAAAATACAGTAAAACAGTAACATTGTGAAATTACAATTGAAAATTTAAACTGTCTTCTATTTTAATATTTAAAAATGTAATTCCTGTGATGACAAAGTCAGTGTCATATCATCATACAGAAAATACTGAATACAGAAATCATTTTAAGATGCTAATTTACTGCTAAAGAAACATTTATTATCACTGTTGAAAAGATTTTTGTAGAACCCATCCATGATGGAAACCGGATTCTTCTGAGGATCATTTGTAACATTATAAATGTCTTTACTGTCAGCTATTGACCAATTTAAAGCATTCCTTAACAACAACAACAACAAAACCTAACAAACAAACAAAACAAAGAAAAAAAAAAACATATTGACCCCAAACTTCTGAATAGTAGCATAAAACAAGTAGTTCTTCATACCTTCACTTGTCACACCCTCCTCTCCTTCATCTCCTTTCTGATGGAAAATAGAAAAAGGGTACAAGATTTCAGTGTATTGAAGGCTTGCACAAAAAGGAACACACCTTTTTTGCAACCACATCAAACATGATCATTTTTTCCCTTCAAATGACCTATTCTTGATTTAACTAAATTACATTACCCAAAACATTCAAAAGAGCCATTAGTATAGAAAATAAAAGCATTAAAAGCAGATCAAGCAAGCGTCTATTCACTACACACTCAGTGTATACTACAATAAATTTAAACAACTGTAAGAATATCCCAGAAAAGTAAGGAATGCAGCAAAACCATACAAGGAGAGTCATTAGTGACCCCAAAAAGAGGATAAAGGGTATTCAGCCAAGAGTAAAAATGCAAACAAAAAGAAATATGCAGTGATAAGGGCATATTTCTTTTCAGAAAAACGGGTTATGTCCTGAAGAAGAAGAAAAAAATGAAATAAAATAAACGAAAGGAAATCTCACCACATCAGTACAGAGCCACTCCTCAATGTCATCCATGACAGAGGACTGGTCAAGAGCCGTCTATGGGCCCAAACCATGGGCCGGAGCAAAGCAAATAATAAATAAAAATAATAATCCCAAGAAAACATGACAAAACAAACAAACAAACAAGCAACAAAAACAAAAGAAACAAAACAAAAACAATAAGACTTCAACATAAAAGTCTTAATCAAACCAATATTAGCAACGTACCCCAAATGGAAACGTGGTAATAAATCAAACACATGCACAGAGCATCACTGCAGAATACTGCAATTCAAGACTCTTTTGAGCTGAACCGACTAAAAAAATAACTAACATGTAAAAATAAAAGCACATTCTGAACTCCTGCAATTCCTGTTTCTTCTATCTCAAACGTATATGTTCATCAACTAGTGTGGTTTCAAAGTCACATCCTTCAACCTTACTAATTTGGGCTTTGGTACACTACGTACATTGCTGTGTACTATCTACCTTGGTGTCCTCTAGAAATAACTGCAATTCATATGCCTTTTGAACCACTCCAAAATAAGTACCTCAATATCCAGCTCTATGATGCTTCTTTGACATTAAAGCAATGATTCCATATGCACATATACTGATGAAGAAACTGTCCTAAAATAAAAATACAGAGAAAGAGAGAGAAACTCACCCCAGTTTGTTGTTGTCTGACATCCAGAGTTGGGGCCACTCCACTTGAAGCCTTTGTGTCTTCGAATGGTGCGCTGATAGTTCAAAGCCAGCAATGTTAAAGCTAATATAATACGATATCATATAAAATAAATTGTATCACATATAAAAAAAATATTAGGGTGCGATGCCCCTCCTCCTCCTTTATTGTATAATAAAGATCTGTGAATTTACTATTTCAGACAGCTTGATTCAGTATTTTACATAAAATGAGACCACCTTTGTCTAAGTAAATAAATATTTTAAAAATTAAATGTAAAACATAAATGAATGACACTAATTAGGTATAAAACCTAATGTGGGATACCCTTTGGGACCTTCTTGCCCCTTCTTGACCTTTTTTAGTAGTGAGGCAAGATGGACATTACCTTCTCTTAATTTAAAATTTTGTATCATTAAAACTACATTTACAAATGATTCCATTTATTCCCCTTAATTATATATTGAATGATGTATCATCTCCAAATTGGATTTAATTAATCAGTAATTGCACACTGTTCTTAAACTCTGTGAGTCTTATAATGCAAGTATTCGGGACCTCCAAAATGGATGCTTCAAAAACCACACAAAGTGAACACGACAGGATTCCACATGGCCAAAGTTTATAAATCAATGTCTTCTAGGTGGTAGAGGTCAGTCTTATAGGTTCTAACTGGTGTGTGTAAGAAAAATACTAATATTTGTAACTTTTTAAACTACAAAGCTTCAGTTTTGGCCAACTGTCACATGCATGTTCACAAATTGATGATCGGTTGGAAGTGATGGTTTATAGTTTGAAAACAAAACAAAACAAAAAAAATGTATTTTTCTTACACACACCTATCATTTTGCTTCAGAAAACAATGATCAACTGGGGTCTTCTGGATTACTATTATGCTTGCATTGTGTGGTTTATGATGGATCAACATTGGAGGTACTGTACATTTGCATTACTGTATATGGACTCACAGAAATGGATTCTTTTTTCCCAAAAATCTTCATTTGTATTAATCTGAAGAAATTAAGTTATATATATCTGGGATGTTACGAGGGTGAGAAAATTCTCTCATCATTTTCAGAGAGGCATCTTAGTCTTACACATTATAAGCTATTAGTTACATGAAATAGATTTGTTTCATACTTCTTCCTCTCAGGAACGGTGCCAGTCCTGGTCTGGGCAAACATGTCAAAGTCATCTTGGGGTTGACAGGTAGTCAGAGAGCTCAAGGTGCCACTCACACTGTCGGAACCGACATCTGTAAAGCAATGGTATTCTCATATTAGTACAGATTTACTAACAGCTTGCGCCAGCGCAAACCTTCTTTTGGGCGTTAAAATAGCACTGTCAAGATTTACTAAAGATGCGCAGTGAAGAATTAGTGCTGAAAAGGCGTGGACACAGTTATTTTGGCGCCTGACCTTACTGAATATGCATTTGTAGGAGTTTCCCTTTTTAGACGGAAAATTTATGAGAGGAGAGTTTTCAAATGAATCATGCAACGCAATTTAATGTTTGTGCATGTCAAATTACTGGTACTTGCGCCATTATTTAACGCCCCCAAAAAAGCATGCCTTAAAGCAGGCGCTAATTTGCGCCGCTCTTGATAGATTGCACTGGTCATTATGGAAATAATCTGGCTGCATTTGTGTTCTTTAATGTGTGCATTGTCAGTAAATCACACACAGAAATTTCCCCTCCCATCGGCGCTTTTATGAAATTGCGCTCTAATGCTAATTTGCCCTGTTTCGTAAATCTGGTCCTATATCTAACATGTAAAAAACATTGTAAGAGACTCACCCAAACCAGCCAGTCTGGAGGAGAGAGTAACTGGTGAGGCGGAGCGAATTGGAGCCACAGAGGGAGGCAAGCTGGACGGAGGAGTAGCACTGATCCTGGGGCTGACCACTGCAGGAGACCCTGGTCCCAGATCAATCAGGTTATCTTCTGTTGCCTCGTTCAGGACCTGTGGATACACAACACCATTTCACATAGACACACACTGATTACTGACACTTTGAGGTGATAGATTATTTATTTGTGTTCTTACCTTCTGAACATTTTCGAACTGGTTTACATACAGTACTTCTACTTTTTTTTACATATTTAAAAAAGAGAGACCCTGCAGTCAGTTTTATAAGGTTGAGAGGCGTTAAGACAAATGGTTGGGATGTAGTACATACATTGTTTTCACCACTTTCACCAACTCTTTTGTGAAGGGAAGCTTTAAGCAACTCAAAATACACTAAGAATTGATGAAAAAGGTGAAGTGGTTAGACTGTACAGGAACATCAACATTATAGTGGGCACAAGAGGAATGGCTAATGGATATTCTCAGGCTAATTGTTATTAAATATATGTGAATGTTACTCATAGCAT
Organism: Tor tambroides; assembly: GCA_021397915.2. Classification (NCBI taxonomy): domain Eukaryota; kingdom Metazoa; phylum Chordata; class Actinopteri; order Cypriniformes; family Cyprinidae; genus Tor; species Tor tambroides. Next base: position 20,467 of record JAFVLL020036976.1, on the reverse strand, counting down.
TTGCTTTTTTGCCTTAAAGGTGTTGTTGTACTCTCTCAGTTGCACATTACATGTTTGAATCCTTTATGTTACAAGTCAAAAGCACATTAAAACATACTGTCAAAAAAATTATTTGTTAGTGTCTTGGCACAGTGGCACATGCTCATAACAAGAAATATAAAAGGGTTCACATTCTTTATTACAAGACCAAAGCCCACCAATAATATTACTACTATTACTAGTAATAACAACAACAACAAAAACAACAATACATGCTGTCAAAAATGTGTTTTGTAAGAAGGTATAACACAGTAATAGCTCATGTGGGTGACCTGGACTAAAACACGTCCTTATCCTATTCCCCTCTGTTTCCACACAACTTTCTGTCACCTCTATACTATACTGAGTAGGGGAGAGAAGGTAGGAAAATTTATTCATTAACAATCTGTGATAAATGTCTCTACAATTGGCTTTCAGTTTCTATGAAAGTGAATTACAGTACACCATATTTAATATGAATTTATGGATCTCTTCTTTTTATAGCACTTGACACCACATGAGTAAATTCAACTATTGTAATTTAACAGAAAAAAAGCCCAAAATATATTACCACTCAAAATTTTGGAAGACTTTTTAATGTTTTTGAAAGAAGTCTCTTATTCTCACCAAGGCTGCATTTATTTGATCTATTTTTAAATATATTATATTTTAAAAATGTAAAGCTGAATTTTCAACAGCCATTACTCCTGTGGCACATGATCCTTCAGATACCATTCTAATATCCTTTCACTATACTTTATCAATAATTTATCAATACTTATTATTAACAGTTATGCAGGCATAATATTTTTTGCAAAGATCATGATTTTTGTTTCAGTATTTTTTACTGAATATAAAATTCAAATGAACAGCATGTTTTTGTAACAAATTAAAAAGCTTCACTATTACTTTTAATTAATTTAATGCATCCTTGCTGAATAAAAGCATAAATTTCAATCATTCATTCATTAAAAAAAAAAATCTCCCTGACCCCAAACTTTTGAATGGTAGTGTATGTCTCTCATGCAGTCCTGGAAATGACTAAAATAGCCTAAAAAATATTGCTGTATATAAGCTGTCAAAAATCATATATCAATTACATTAAATGCATTGTTACTACTGTAAATCCCCATGTAGTCTATATTGTTTGAAGCAGTAGAGGAACTAGTACTATGGCAAGTAGATGGAAAGGGTGAAGGCAAAAGACACAGACTGTGGGACAAGCATTCTACATGCTAGTGGATGTTCATTGTCAGGACATGCTGGATGCAACATAGGAAGATGTACCAGCCAATACTGATATAACATTCTTTAGCATTTGCATGTAAAAAATGAGATTAGATGACTTTCATACTTGCCTCCCTCAGCTAGCAATACCAAAACATAAAAATAGGAAAAACAAATCACAAAACAGACCAAACCACACAATAAATAACACCAACATGCAATCACATCAGTTAATAACCACACGATGAAAGTGTTTGCATTTCAAAGCAAAACGCATTCTCAGAGCATATTTTAGAGCAAAAAGCAAGCAATGAGAGGAAGAGGAAATTATATGAGTGACTATGAGATGTGCTTTTGGTATGAACAATTTACCTTACATGTGTTTGGGGGGAAAATAAAACACACACACCTTGATTATGAAATGATGCTAACACAGATAAAAGAACAACTCTCTTAAAGAAGACACAACCCACCCCGTTGTTTACGCCTTGAGCAGTTCGGCCAGATCGGAATCTCTCGTATCTTAAAAAAAAAAAGCATGAAAAGTGAGCAATCAGAATCAATAAAACTAATTAAAACCTTTCTCTCATTTAAAACAGCCTTTATGAAGCATTAAAGGGATAGTTCACTCAAAAATGAAAATTCTGTCATCATTTACTCATGTTCATGTTGTCCCAAACTCATTAGACTTGATCTTCGAAACACAAAGCAAGATACTTTTAATGAAACCTGAGCGATTTCTGTTCCTCTATTTAAAGTCAAGGTAACCAAGACTTAGAAGATCCAAAAAGGTCATAAAGGTGTTGTAAAATTTATCCATAAGAATCGAGTGGTTTAGTCCAAGGCTTGTGAAGATATTTGATTGCTTTATATGAAAAAAAGATTTAATTTAGACTTTTATTTGCATAAAGACATAAATATGAAAGCTGGACCACAAAACTAGTCATAAGGGTCAATTTTTTGAAATTGAAATCATCTGAAAGCTGCATAAATAAGCTTTCCATTGATGTATGGTTTGTTAGGATAGGACAATATTTGGCCAAGATAAAGCTATTTGAAAATCTGGAATTGAGAAAAATCGCCTTTAAAGGGATAGTTCACTTTGAAATTAAAATTTGATATCTATCAGCTTACCCCAAAGGCATCCAAGATGTAGGTGTCTTTTTTTCTTCAGTAGATCCAATTTTGATATTTTTAGGTCAAACCGTTCTGGTCTGTCAGTCATATAATATGGAATTGCGGGCCCACTATAACAAGAGGGAAAAGAACATGCACAGAGAGAAATCAATTAAACAATTCCCCAAGTCATAACGCAGGTGGCCTAAGACAAACTATGTTTTTGTGTGAGAAAACTAACAGTATTTATATCGTTTTTTACCTCTTGTACACAACCATGTCCAAGTGATCTGAGTGTGCGCACGCATCCGGTGTGTGATGTGTGTGCGTGCGCTCTGGCTTAGTCTGCGCAAGCGCCGGAAGTGATCTCTCACGTCACACACCGGATGCGTGCGCACACTCAGATCACTTGGACATGGTTGTGTACAACGATATAAATACTGTTCGTTTTCTCACACAAACCGCTTATACAAGACAGGTCTTAGGCCATCAATGTGTAGAAGGCCGATGGGGAATTGTTTAATTTGGATTTCTCTGTGCATGTTCTTTTTCCCTCTTATAGTTACAGTGACCTACACCTGCCATTATATGACTGACAGACCAGAACGGTTTGACCTAAAAATATCAAAATTGGATCTACTGAAGAAAAAAAAAAAGACACCTACATCTTGGATGCCCTTGGGGTAAGCTGATAGATATCAAATTTTAATTTCAAAGTGAACTATCCCTTTAAAGTTGTCCAAATGACGTTCTTAGCAATGCATATTACTAATCAAAAATTAAATCTGATATATTTACGGTAGGAAATTTATAAAATATCTTCATGGAACATGATCTTTACTCAATATCCTAATGATTTTTGGCATAAAAGGAAAATTGATCATTTTGACCTATACAACGTATTTTTGGCTATTGCTACAAACATACCCGTGTGACTTAAGACTGGTTTTGTGGTCCAGGGTCACATATGTGTGCCTTATGCTAGAACAAACCTCATTGGTTCTCGTGGATCACGGATACATGCTTGAGCTTCCGAGATTTCCATATGCAATGTGTGCTATGTACGTGTGTTAATCATTGTTCAGATGTTCACACAAGACTTGGATTAAACTGCTCCATTCATATGAATTCATTTTAAAATGCCTTTATATCCTTTTTGGAAATTCTTGGAAGTTCTGGCTTTTCAATGGAAGGACAGGAACCTCTCAGGTTTCATTAAAAAATTGTTTTGAAGATTAATATGAGGGTAAGTAAAAAATTTCGGTGAATATCTCTTTTTTTAAAAAAATGGTAAATTCACTGTGCTTGATCACACCTCTCATATCGTAGGAAAATATTGTTGAGGTCGTCGTTGACATGCAGGAGCTCCTCTGTGACTTCCTCATTGGACACGCGTGAGATGAGCTCAACTATCCTCTGCTGCATGGCCCTGCATGTTCTGTTTAACTCCTTTAAACAAAGGAAACAAACCATGTAAAACTGAATCATAAAAATAGTCAACAGAATGCTGCACCAACACTCCGTCTAGTGGCCTTCAGTAGCTCTTTCAAGCAAAGTAAACCAAAAAAAAACTGAATGAGAAACCTGCAGAAGCTCATGATCGGATGGATCCTCTTGACCTGGAACCATCTCTGTCAACATCTCCGACATCACCTTAGTGTTCCCACGCACAATGTCGAGCTCACTGCGCAGCTTGCAAATCTAATCAATGATATTTTATTAAATCATTATGCAATCTAAGAAAACAAATGTTGGTCTATGCCATTTAAAAGAACAAAGGAATGAGGTTCTACAATACCTGTTCAGGGGAAGGGTTGATGGGTCCAGACATGTGCAGATTGGGCATCTGTGGGGAAGTGTGGGTCACAGGGGCAGAAAAGGGTGGAGCGGAGGCAGGGTGAGGCTGTGGCTTGGGCTGGACTGGGGCGTTATATTTCTGCTGGTCCAACTCTGGAGCACTTTGCTGCTATTATCAACAGAGCAAGACAATGAACGAAAGTGCAGAGATAAAGAGTGAAGGCAAAGTGATAAAGTTAAATAAATGATAAGGGGCATAATATTTTAGTGGGAGTTGCCATAACCTCTGTGATAAACAAACCATAACATCTGACGTCAACACCTACCCGTTGTGGTGTGTGAATAGGGGACAAGGTCTCCAATTCAGATCGAGGAAACTCTATACCCTTCCTCTTCATTTCTTCATAGACGTGGACTACTCCAGTCAAATCTGGACTACTCCTAAAGGCATCTGCCCATGCCTGACATATAGAGTACATGCAAACTTGATATATGCTTTGAAATCTTGCCATTTAAAATGCATCAGAATAGCTATTAGTGATAGCTAAATGAACCCAAAAATGAAAACTGTGTCATCATTTACTTTTTTTTTTACATCTACTCATCATTTACATTTACCCTGAAATCATTCCAAACCTGTATGAGTTTCTTTCTTATGTTGAACATAAAAGATGATATTTTGAAGAATGCTGGTAATCAAACAGTTGCTGGTCCCCATTGACTTCCATAGTAGCCTACTTCTTTCCCTACTATTGAAGTCAATGGGGACCAACAACTGTTTGGTTCTTCAAAACTCTTCAAAATATCTTCTTTTGTGTGTTGAACATAAGAAAGAAACTTATACAGGTTTGGAACAACATGAGGGTAAATGTAAATGATAAAAGTTGTAATTTTTGGGTGAACTATTCCTTTAATATAGTTGATAACTGCAGTGAAACTTCTCAGATCTTCTCTACTTCAACATTTAATACCTTGTTAAAGGGATAGTTCAACCAAAAATAAAAAAATCTGTCCTGTTTCTTAGCAAAAAGATAGTTTAAAAAATACTTTGAAGATTGTGGGTTAAAAAAAATAGTACCTCATAGTACAGAAAAAAAATACTACCCACATAGGTTCCCCACATTCTTTAAAATATCTTGTGTTCAAATGAATAAAGAAATTTGTGAAGGCTTGGAACAACACGAGGGTGAGTAAACTACACTACCATTCAAAAGTTTTGGGTCGCAAGATTTTTTTAATGAAAATTTGAAAGATGTCTCTCAGCAAAGCTGCATATATTTGATCAAAAATACAGTAAAACAGTAATATTGTGAAATATTATTACAATTAACTGTTTCTACATTAATATATTTGAAAACGTAATTTATTCCTGTGATGGCAAAGCTCTATTTTTAACAGCTATTACTCCAGTCTTCAGTGTCACATGATCCTTCACATTGTGTATCATTCTAAAACACTACTTTGATGCTCAAGACACATTTTGACTTTTAAAAGGTAGTGTTGGTACTACAATCAAGTGACTGTTTTAAATAATGTTGTTTGAATGACAAACAAAAATGCAAAGCATAAATTTCACTTGCCTAGTTCTCTTTGGACAAAGCCATTCTAGACATGTTAATAATTTCATAATGAGAAATTTCTAGCATCACATTAAATGCAAGACCAAGCAAATTGAAGTCACCCTTGGTCATCTGAGCCAAACCTAGTAACCTGATCCACTAGGTTGTAATGAGCACAACTTCAGTGCCAACGAATTAGCCGGATCTCCTTGACTACAGAGCATCAGGTAACCAGCCTCATGATGCACCTCCTCTCCCTCTCTATCATGCCTTTCTTTTTGAAATGGATCATGTCATATGTTTCCTTCCCTCATATTGTGTTTAAACCACAAAACAACAACATTTCCTTACAGAACAATTAAAACATCCAGTCCATACCTGTATCAAAGCTAGTACTTTGTCCTGCACTATGGCAGGTGGGTTGTTTTTAGGAGATATGATTTTCACCAAAAGACCATCAATGAAGTCCCGGGTGGTGACGAGCGCATGGAACCGGTACCCACAGTTCTTTACACATGTCTCAAGAACCTGAACACATTATGAAAATCAAAATGAACAGGACAATCTAAAAAAATTAATTATTTGATGTTAGTAAGACTGAAAAAAGAATTGTTCCCATCGTATGCCTCTCACCGTCAGCGTAAGCATCACCTCCCTGTAGTTTTTATTCCCATTAAGCCTCTTCTTCACAGCTCTGATAGCATCCTTAGGCCTATAAATCAGATAAATAACTAAATAACATCCATGCAGCTAAACAGCAATCTATTATGAAGTTACAATGACAAGGTCAAGTGAATGAATCATCTTCCGCAAGCTAGCATTGCCAGGTTTCTATAAATAACACATTGCGATGAGTATTCAATTTATGTAACGTCCTGGACTTGCAATGGATTTCAATGGCCACAGACTGGCTGATGGCATGATCATAATTAAACATTATTAACATGAAAACATGTGCAGCTATAACAATGACAGCATCTACTGGATTTGTACAATTTTGGTAGGTTTCCTAAGGCTGATGGAATATGTCAAAGTAACAGAGGTTACTTAATTCAACCTGTTAAATGCTATAAATCATGCAACTTTCATGACTCACCCATCTTCTGTTTCATTGATTATGTCACATATTTCCATATTCAAGGCCCAGTCTTCACTTTGTAGTGAGCCATCTGTGGCCCTTTCTGGGAAAGATCAAAAAACAAACTGATAAGATAATCGATTACTGCCTTTCACCTATAAGAGAATCTGCTATAACATCGCCACTGATGACACTACACTGAACTGCGCAGTATGTGCTTGAATGCTGGTTATCTTCCAAAGCAAGCCGTTAGTTTCCTTACACAGAGTGTCCATTTATAAGAGCTGATCAATAGTATGAATCATTTACACACATTACCTCAAGATTTTGCTACTGGGTGTGAGAGATAAACGCAGTGTCCACTGGCTAGCAGGCTAACACCAACTGGTAAGTGAAAGTAGTATTTCAGCTTACTTAAAAGCGTTTCGCCTTCCTTTAATCGGTGATTTAAATAGTTAAGTAAATTGCTATTTTAAGACGCACATATTGAGAGTTAACGTAGGCTAACTGTACTTTAGACCAGCTAGCATGAATGAGCATTAGCTGTTAGCCAGCTAACTGACAGGCTATCCATATGTTGAGTTTAAACACAGCGGCTTAGCTAAATGCATCGCTTTAGGCGTTAATTTGTTACTATATAATTTTTAAGCATCATTTAATTTCTGAAAAACATACCAATGCACTGTCCCACCGGAGTACTATATGGGTTTCCCAGCAAGAACTCCATCTTGTCAACATACCCAACGACTAACAGTCAATGAGACAGTAAACACTCAAGCCCCGCCCCCGGATGACTCCCATTGGTCGCGTAATTCAGGGCAACAAAGCTATTGGCCGAACCTGCAGTCAGTTATTGAAATAACACGCCAGATAATTAAAGGGACAGCAGTGATTCCACTGACATGACTTTGCTTTATACCGCGGGTTTCATACTAATGGTTAATCATCGGATTACCCTTTCCTTCTATGCACTTAAAAACATATGTGTTTTAATGTATGACTTTGACCTTAAGGGAACTGCTTGAAAAACATGTGACTGGGTAAGTAAAAATAAATGAGATGACTCAATCAGACATTTGCACATGAATACAATTTATCAAAATCTCTTTTTTTTGTTTCCAACATATTAGCTAAACAGTTTCACAGCTTTGACTTTAAAATACTGGGATTTTGTATTTATAGGCTTTCCATGTGGCAGCTGTTGAAACTAAAAATACATATCATGACCTTAGACATCTATATTATTGCTCAAAACATAACTAGACAGCAACAGAATTTTATTGGTTAGGTAACTGGTGTCACTGCAGCTTACTGTAAAAAGAAAAATCACATTTTTTTCAGTCTCAAACAGTGCCTTTTTGGTCTTATCAGTCCTGTAAAATTTTTCTCTTGACAGCTGTGCTTTCAGAAGACAGATGCACAAACATCGCACCAGCAGCTGTTCGTGCTTGCAGCTCATACATGTCATAATCATGGACCCATTCCACATTTCCCCATTGCTGGATCTAAGACAGAACAGAACATAAAGAACAGTAATTATTAATATGGGCAAAATGGTACCAAGCTATAAGTACTAAACAGCTAGAACAAACTAAAAGCCACCAAACCTGGTATTCTTCCTCAAGTCTGGAAAGGAGAACCGCTTGTTCCACGCTTAGGTGTCTGTCAATCAGCCCAAAGGACAAGACCAGTGATTTCAGCTGAGTGATCACATACTCAAGCCCTGCAGAAACAAAAAACTTGTACTGTTCAAACAGGCCTATTCACATAAGATGCAAAATCTTATGTAAAAATGTCATTTTACATAAGATGCAAAAGCACCACAGTATCTTCACCTGTCAGAGACCAAAAATTGTAGGAATTAAGGTGTTGACGAAATGTCTCCTTAGTCTCCTCTGGGATTTGAGGGCCCATTATACTGGTGGACGAGCCAATTACTACATTGTACCTAAAAATAACAAGATGTTCATACAGTATATATCATTTTGTGGCTGTATGTTGTGACAATTACAGCCGAAAAGTGTAAATGTAGCCAAAGTTACCTTTGTTCTATCCAGTTCATTACAGGATCCCATTCATTTCTCTGAAGTTCCACAAGACCTGGAGGTTCTTCTACTCTGTAACTACAACAAAGGTATCTGATTTAATGAAAATATACTATGAACAGATGTACTCAGGAAATGTAATACCATTCACCTTTACTGCAATTTCAAGATTATGTCATATAAATCTTGGTTTAATTTATTAAACGCTATCAAGTGAACCTCAAAATACCAGATTGTGTCAGTCTCCAAAAACTTTAGAGCTGCTGAGATCATTTGTTCCTTCGCCCTTTGCGTTGGGTTGTCAAGTGCTGTGTTGCAAAGGGTGGTCTGTATGGACAGAAATATGTCATATTAGCATATGTACAAAAGGAAAATCACATCATTTTTATACATATAGGGCTTTACATAAAATCAGGATGTTAATGTTTATAATATATTAATATCTGAATGCCTTAAAGTCACATGGATGATAATATAGTGCACATACTGTGACTGAATAAGCAATTAAACAATTGAGATTTGTTATATGGTATGCATCGCTTTATGCGAGTATGCTGTATGTATGCAGATAATGTTGGATGCATCTATATCCAACTTTAAAAATGCTGCTGGGCAATAATATAGTTAATATATACAATGTAAGAACTCTAATGACTTACTAAGTGCATGGTGTAAAACTTCAGTGTGTCCTTCTGAACGTCCCACTCTGTTGCAACAGCTATGGCAAGAGCTTCATTGGGCACTGTGAACAGCTTTCCACCTGGAGTCTTCAGCTTTCGTTTGTCAAGGTTTATTTCAAACAACCCCCCTGTAGACAACACAAAGAGTATTTTCAAACAGGCATAACTTTCTCTTGTTAAATACATGTTTCATTTTTGAAGTTGCAGATGTGTGTTGCTATATGACCATCAACGCTGAATGATGCTCACCTTCACCTTGAGATATCGAGACATTCTCGTAGAACTTCTTTCTCTCTGCAAAACGTGATTTAAAGAACAAGAGATCAAGCATCAATACATTAGATTTGTCCCTCTATACTCTTTTGTAATGACCTTACCTGTTGTGGCACTGGCATATCTTGCCTTTTGTAGGTGTGTTGATAAACTAGGAACATGCTGCCCTTGAGGAAAAGCAAATGGCAAAATGACCTGGCCAAGCTGCCTGTGATACCTACAAATATTCCGTAACATCATATGTTTAAAACGTTATGTATTCCTATTAATGTAAGAGTACTGAAGCATTTAGTCAAGGTTAGAAAGCTGGATCAGGCGTTACAGCTAACTTGACAAATCATAGTTCATGTTTCAGTAAGAATATGAAAACACAAGTATTAAGTATAATCAAGGTTAACTATTATTTAAGAGCAAATAAATACTCCGACAAGAGATGTCACAGCACGCAGCCAAAGCGTGAAGCTGTTGACTGTGACCTACACAAGGATTGTAAAGTACAATTCATAATAAAAGTCCTTACAGGTTCACATACTGGAATTTCAAACGTAGGATTTCAAACATTTGTTTTACACCGAAGTCGCCCACTTTGGTACAAATACACATACATATAAATATTTTGTCTCTTTCCATATAATCGAATTTAGTATCTTCTCATGCCATTGTGTTTATTTATTTTTCTTATTTGTTTCTTTTTATTTAACTTATGGAATTATTGAATTGTTATATTCTTTTTTTATTAGATTATATTTTTAAATATAAATTTATGAGGTTAGATTACTATTTTTATGAATACCTTATGTGAGTAATAGAAAAATGATTCACTGTTTTGAAGCGCTCAAAACACCCCACGCTGGTGACCCCTACTGGTCAAAACTGCGTAAATGCAACAAAAAATCAGGCTGAACGTGCATAAAAACAGCTTTTACAAACCCATTCCAAATGTTTTTTTGAAAGTGTAATATATTAAGTGCAATTAACAAATCATCAAATACCAATAAATATGAAGTGTCAGTATAATATGTGTTATTTTATTCATTTTCAGGGCTTGTTTTGTTTGTTTTATGAGGGCTCATCTAAACAGGCCAAAAAGAGACTATTAACTATATTCTTCATTTTAATTACACAAATGTCTAATTAAAATGTCTACAAATTTATAAAACTGATCTGAGATCAGGTAAACCATACTTTACCAGTTGATACCTGATATGCGCTACAAAGTACAAAAGTTTCCAAGCTTCACAAAACACAAGCCAGAGAATGTGTTAATTTAACTGGGCAGGTGAATCCCACCTCTTCTGCATCAGTTGACCATTGACTGCAGATATATAGGCTACAGGAGTTTCAAATCTTTCCTTCCCATCAACCTGGTTTTCATCCTGTACATGAGTGTTAAAAAAACTTTTTGAACAGTAGTGTGTATTTGACAAATAAAGTAAAAGATAAAAAAAATGCTTTTTTTAAGTTTTGAAGTGATTTATTGTTCTGCTGAACTAAAGCAGTATTTCAGCAGTGACCATTTAGGACCCCTACTTGTATGAATACCTGAGGATCAAATGCTTGATAGAGGTAAGAAACTTATGTATCACACTGTTATTCAGAAAGTGAAAACCTGTCATGTTAAAAGCCAACACACTCCCTTTACAGGAAATACTTTACAGGAATACACTAACCACATTCTTCAGTGTGGATTACAAAATGCCCTTTTCTGAGAGAAAAGAAAACAGAATACTGATGAAGATGGCACTGGGGAAGGCTTTATTCATAGAATACAATACTTCATCTGATCGAACAAAGAAATCAGGGCATGTACACTTGCATTTGCACAAGATACACAGGCATTTTAGGAATGTTTTCTTTGTTTGCTATAGGTCTGGATTAAGGTTCAAATAGTATAAAGCACTGTATAGCATTTCTGAAGCACATCAAAATTAACCCACTTATTTAGACAAGCAGGATTCTCACATTGAAGTTGCGCTGTGTAGGAGTGAGAGATTAGGTGCACAGGGAAATACATCCATCACAATAGCTATTCTTATTATTAGAAGTTCCTGTAACATTCTTGTCAAACACTGTTGTCCTGTTCCTTGAACTAGACATCAGTGCTTAATAAATAGCCTGCATTGTGTATTATGCTTATGGCATTTATTTTTTAATTAGGTGAGGCTTTGGTGTCACACCACTCAAAGACATTGGAAGAGCCTGGATTCTACATTTGCCTACAGAGATCTACAGCATCTAGAAGCATCACGGAAGCTTTGAATTGTACTGGTTAGTTCGGTTAAAATGTGAATTTATATATCCTGAATATGTAATATGTGGAACACTTTTTAATTATTTATATACACTGATATGAATGCATACAGAGACTGCTGGTATATGACATGGTAAAAACCTGTAAAAAAAATAGGGCACAATATACTGTATTAATACAGTATGAAAGAATTTTCTGCATTGATTTTTTACAGGTGTTTTACATGTATTTTGAATTTTGCACTTTTACAGGTTTGCATTGTGGATGATGAATTTTCCCTTAGTCTGAGTATATAGCTTGGCCAAAAACACTTAAGATTCTATTTTTTCTATTCTATTTTAAGTTTAATTTTTGTTATTTCTGACTTTTACTTATTAAATGTAAGGTTCTGTATATAGTGCGTTATACAATACAGATTCACATTAATAAACAGGAAAGTAACAGTTTTAATGTTGTAAAATTCAACAATTATGAAAACAAATTAAATTTCAGCTGTAAAGCTCTATAGAAGTGACATTTTTCAGCTCAAATTTTTTCAATGTTTCAGTTCAGTTTAATAATTGTGTCAATGTGGCAAAGCTCATCAATTATGAAACTAGTTCATTCCATCTTTAAGAAGCTGCATACAAGGCATTCATGTCATTATTCAGCTCAAGTCAGTACAATGGTAATTCAATTTAGTTCAATAACAGTTGCAAAATTAGTCTCATTATCCAGCTCAATCCAGTTCAAATTTGGTTCTCATCCTATAATGTCAGCGCAGTTAAATCAAAATATTACTGAATATTAATTGTCTTTTATACCCAAACCGAGCAAGTCAAAGGCAACAGTTGTAAGGAACCAAAACTCCATTAGGTGACAGTAGTGGAGAAAAAAGACCAAAAAAAAAAAAGCTTGTCTCAGTCATGAGGCCAAAATGAAAAAGCAGTGTGATTTATGATTAAAGGATGCATCTCAGGTCAGATTTTATGGACGGATATTATTCAAAATTTTGCTGATGTGCAGCAAATTAGAAGCAAATTAGCCATCAATTCAATAATCTATTATTTAAGTGCACTGAATTGACAATATCTGTCACTATGCTACGCAGATCAGTTCTTTGTGCTATTGAACACTACAGTTTTGCAATAACTTTAGGTGTTGACTACATAAATATTACATTTTCATGTATATTATGTATAATTGTACCATTGTTATCAAAGCTAACATACTGCCTAAATGGCTTACAATGAATACAAAGAAAAAAAAAGCAACAAAAGACGATTTCATTTCTGTAATAACTGTCAGTGAATCATGTGTTGGAAATGTTTGTGAACGTGCACCACATATCAATGAAGGGTGTTAACCAGACGTTAAAAAAATAATAGAAAATATGAAGAGCATCAGTATAACTGATTGTGCTATACAAAAAAGCAGCCTATTAGGTTATTTTGTCCTCAAAATACATTTATTATGGCTGATACTGAACAACCATAGTCATCAAGATGCAATAATACTAAATGAACATTATATTTGGTACCCTATTATAAAAGAAATCATATAGAGAAATTAAGCTGGAGTCTGGATGATAATTAAAAAAAAAAAAAAGAAGAAGAAGTAAAAATTTCAGCTCGGGATGGTTGTGATGCTTTTTGCTTTAACATCTTTTATCTTTTTTTTGCTATTTTATTCATCAAACTTTGATTTTAATTTTCTGCTTCAATTCTATACGCAACATTTTAAACATGTTTTGAAATTTACAACTTATCACTCAACTGTGTAAATGAATGTGACGCACAAGGACAGTTGTTACAACCTACCATACTACTATAAATGATAAACGAATAATAATGATTATTATTATTATATAACATTAATAACTATTTTGGTTGAATTGTTATACATAAGGCATTTAGGTGGAAGTTTTGTGTTAAACAAGAGACCTGAAATCAATACTGTAAGTGAATGGAACACTCCTGTTGATTCAGTGAATGTAAAAAAGGTTCTAACATGCATTTAAAGAGAAAGTAATACAACAAATGCACTGTCCAATCACTGATCTAAGATATAACTAATATAAACATTTGTCTTAGCCACAGTCAACTGTACAGTTGTAAGACATACAGTACAGAGTTCAAGGGTCACTCAGCATTACATCATACCTCAGATCTCAGAAGCCTTTAAATGCCTCCTTTCTTACTCACGAGAGTTTATGAGTCAAAACAACACTCAAGTGTCTGAATTGTGGGGTCGAATTATTTACTGCCGAGAAAGAACCAGGAAGAAGCTTTCTACAATTGTTTCTCTTATCTGAGGTACTACGTGCAAACTTTCATGCTACTGGGCAAGCATTCATATTCCATCCATCCATCCATATACAGTCTCTTGAAGTCATTATTCATGAGAATGGCCCTGCCTGTGCCAGCTGTCAGACAGTCAGGTTCCAACATTTCACTAACAACAATGACACTTGGGTGTATCTTTAATAAAGAAAGTGCAACTTGGATGGGTTTGGACAATGGCCTTTTGTGCATCCAGGTTATGCAGCATTGTTTTATATAATATAAAATACTTCATTGCTCAACTTCCTTGGTAGGAAATGCTCAAACACTGTAATGTTTGATGCCAAGACCACTTTTCATTCTATTAACAAAATTTCTGTGTTCTCTTTTAGAATCCATTTATTAAAAGCCTAAAAACAAAGAAACAAATAAAAGACACTATAATTCAAATTGCCATCTTCAGTCTACTTGGTCATTAGTTTATGTCCTCTATAGAGGATGTTAAGGCTAAATAAATGTTGACTTGTCAACATGACTGATTATTCAGGATATTCTCTTTTGTCCATTATTTAAATGTACGGGAAATAAAAGACTGGAAAGTTTGCTTCTCTGTGCTATTTGAGCAGCATTGCTTTGTGTGATTACAGTAACTGTGACCAATGGAGTGAAAGCAGGCCACCCAAATGCATGTTTGAGGCATATCAGGATGCTCATTTTCAATAATTAACCTATTACAAACACAAAATGACAGTATTTAATGGCTATTCAGAGACCAGTTCTTGAAGATATGTCCCAATTCAAAAGAAGATTTTATTGTCTAGCTGAAAAACGTCTGGGCGATTGCTTGAAGGTATTCGTCCACGTGCGATATTCCATATTTACATGTTTACCATTAGGGTGAGTCTTTGAAAAACAGGCTGTAAATTGAGTAATTTCTTGGACATGTCAAAAGTCCTTCCTGTAACAAGAAATATAGTTTACTCTTTTTCCTTGTTTGAGTGCCATAAAGTTTACTTCTCCAGTTCCTCAGCACATCCAGAAGCACTTTTTTTATCTCTTTAAAGCATTCACAAGTTTATTGTACAGCAGTCATAAATGTACTTCTATATAATAATATGCTTTTGTAGAATCGATTTATTTGTTTACACGTGCTTTGAGAGTCTTGCATGTAACATGGGATTATTGCTGCAGTCATTAATTTAATCACAACAGTTGTTTTACTGTTCTCATACTGATTCATTCAAAGGTTTGGAGATTTTCCAATTGATTTGTTAAAGGCAGTTCTCAGTGTTTTATATGAGTCATGGACTTTCTTCACTGACACATGTGATGTTTAATTTATCAAGGTCATGCCAAGAGCCAAAATAAAACAACAATAGCAATAATCTTAACACCTATTCCCAGAATAGTGTACCCCTGTTACTGTCAAGTATTGGGCCACACATTTGGCTGTGACTATTTTCATAATATAACACGGAGCTGGTCGCCTTATTACTTAATGGTTATCACATTTAAAAAATATTAAGTATAGAAAATTCTAATAAGATAATTAATTAATTGGAATCTTTCTGCCAAGAAAAAAAGCAAAAATAATCATCTGCTTTTGTGCACTACAGTATGGTGCACAGGTGTTTCATGTATAACTGTAACTATATCATGAATTTTAGCATAGCTAGAATGCTGCATTTAAGGAACCAGGACGTAACCATTTTATAAACATCATTGTAGTGGCATTTTACTTAATACAGAGTTAAGGCTCAGTCACACCAGGAACAACAACTATAACAATAATCTGTTCTCACTGAATTAGAATGATTATTAAAACTTTATGGTTATAGTTATCATTATAGTTTTTGTTCATTAGCAACCCTTTACAGTTCATACAGTGCCTTGCGAGATGTGGAAAAAAAAGTAATTTAAAGCAGTTTAACATAAGGCAGCAACATAACAAAATGGGAAAAAAATGAAGGGTTATGAATACTTTTGCAAGGCACTGTATACTCTCAGGCCATCCAAGATGTGGATGAGCTGTTGAACAGATTTTTTAGGTGAGAGGACTACAGAGAATGGATGTTTTCACTTAAGGAAGTGTTGTTATGGATTATGTATGACTCCAAGTCATACTTTTATGTATGAATTGGCCAAAAGTGGCAGTTTAAAGTTAAAATGTCTTAATGATGGATTTGTTTCTTCTAAACACACAGCTTTTCCCTTCATAAGACTTTAATTGGTGGACTGGAGTCGTGTGGATTACTTGTGGATTACTGTAATTGTAGCAGGACTGGGTGATTGAAAACAGTGTTTTGTCTATCAAGGAATAGTATCTTCTATTTAAAAGGGATAGTTCACCCAAAAATGAAAATTATGTCATTAATTACCCTCAAGTCGTTCCAAACCCATAAGACCTTCGTTCATCTTGGGAACACAAATTAAGATATTTTTGATGAGATTTGGGAGCTCTCTGATCCTCCCTTAGACAGCAAGGGTACTACCACGATCAAGGCACAGAAACGTAGCAAGGACATTGGTAAAACAGTCCATTTGACATCAGTGGTTCAACCATACTTTTACGAAGCTATGAGAACACTTTTTGTGTGCAAAGAAAACAAAAATAACAATTTTATTCAACAATTCGTCTCCTCCGCGTCACCCTAGAGTGCCATTTTGGAGAGTACACTAAATAAAGTTGCATAAAAGGTTCCTCACAGCGATGCCATAGAACCATGTTTGGTTCCACAAAGAACCATTCAGTCAAAGGTTCTTTAAAGAACCATCACTTTGTTACCTTTTTTATAATCTTCAGATGTTAAAGGTTCTTTATGGAACCATTTAGACAAAAAAAGGTTCTTCTATGGCATGCATTGTGAAGCACCTTTATTTTTAAGAGTGTATCATGAGGCACGTGCACGCTTTGATCTTAATGTAAACAATATAAACGCGTGGTACTTCTGACACAGAACACGTATGCGCACACTTTGATCGGAACATAAATATACGTTGTTTACGTCCAATACAAAGCAGGCGCATGCGTTGTGTTAGCATTTTCCAAAATGTCCTACTGCACCTTTAATTAAGGGGGACTGCCTGTGTCTGCTTCTTATCATGTTGTCTTAGTGCTCCGCTTCAAATTTGTGCTATTGTTATGGGAGATATGACCATCTCTTTCTTTCATAAGAGATAAACATCTAACATCTAATATTTCATTGTTCCTCCCTCATTGTTTCTGTCTGGCATTGATATTCACATTTGTGAGGAGCTGCTTTATCAATTAATTTATGTCCATATTGCATTGTGTCTCAAGTCAGTTGTTATAGCTTATTCATTTATTTTTGATGTATTCCAGGAGCGGGTGTCCCACGAGTGAACGGATCTTCCTCCTTGTGGTGGTGATTCTTCTGTATTGTGTGCTGTGTAACACTGAGTGTGTGGTCTGAGTGCACAGTGGTGTGTGTGTGGAAGTGGGCCCTTGTAAATACAAATTCTATTTTGTTTCCTGCTGTTGGGATCCTCAGCCCTGCTGGTATTAAATTCATTTTGTTTTGTTTTACCTACAATTATTACATTACATAAAGTTGGTTATGTAGACTTTCCATAGACTTCTATTGACCAAACACCATTTTCTCTCCCCTAACCCAATCCTACCCCTAAACCTACCCCTTACAGAAAACCTGTTTGCATTGTAACTTGTAAAACATCATTTAGTATTTTTAGAATGGTCATCCTTGCACAAGGAATTTTTTTCTCTCTCTTGGAAAAATGTAAGGGATTTATATTTTTTACCCATTTTACCCACTTTATTTATTGATTTATTCATTAAGCTAAATGCTTCTTATTTCAATTTATCAGATGTGAGAGTTCAAAACGTGCATAAAATCTTCAAAAACAAACCTGTCACCAACCGGAATTTGAAAAAACACCATATTTCTCTCTAGAGGTCACAGGTCACCACTGGTATTTCAAATATGCCTATATACACATCTGGTTATTATTATTATCAGTTAATAGGCTTGGGTGGGCCATGTGGTGGAGGGGAGAGGTCGCAGAGGTCACGGAGGTCAAAGGTCAACGGGAGGTCATCAATAATTCTTGAGACATGCCATATCTTACTGACTACTAATATGGCACTAAGGTACCAAAAATAATGACTAAAGTTAGACATGTTTAATTCCTGGCCATTCTTAATGTCATAGTTGCACAACTATTTTAATCCTCTGATGAGTAATTATAGATGGTGTACGTGTTTCTGTCGATCAGTTTTATTTTTTATTTTTTATTTATGTTCACTTTCCTGATACATAACTGTTACAGGAAACAAACAGAGAAACTAGCTTCAGTGAATGCGTAGTTGTATAACCCTGATACTAAACACAGAAAAATGTTACCTGTACTCCTCCCTAACCCCTCCCAAGCAGCTGTTTTAAGAGGACAATTGGCTTTACATCTTTTTAAATTAATTCATTAACTTTTTAATTCATCATTGTTGCAATAGGTTGTACACATTTTTCCTTAACTACAGCATACAGTACCACAGAGAGATCATAGTTATGAGCATTGCCTTTTTGAAAATTTTAATTATTGCTGATTAATTAATCTTTTTAATGAAACAAAAGCAAATTACATTTCAACAAAGGCATTCCTTTGTCACCGCAATGTTTTTCAAATCTAGTTTAAATCATATAGCTATTATAAATGTTAAAGCTTTTGATGTTTAAAGCTATAAATGTAAAGTTATTTTCTATATACTAAAACCTTTAAATGTCTTTATGATTAAAATAAAGTGCTGACATAGACAAATCTACAAAATATCTGTTAGGCCATTTCGCAAAAAAATAAATGGCTACTGCATTATTGATGCTATCACCATATGTTCATTCTATTGACCTTTTCTGGTATTTACAGAGGTTGGAGTAAAGAAGAACAAAGCTTTCTAGTAAGTAAAGAAGAAAAGCAATATTTCAAAAATATTTTGGCCATTTTTAGGGACTTTCTCCAGGGTATTTTCCAAGAGGTCATCATTTTGTTCATTACTGCAGCTGGCTCCAGATCAAGTCTGAGGGCACATATTTTCTCCTGGAGTGTCCCAGTTGAGTGGGTGGTGCATGAAAAGCACGTGTTTTGGGCCTTCACCCGCATAGCCAAAACGTGCGGCTAGGGTCCTTTCCCAGGTGATGATGTTGGCATGACAATCCCTCGCTGTTGATGACCTTGAGCTGATTTTGCAGAGGAGTTTTGGCGGTTCTTCACAGGCCACTGTGACGCCAGCAGCTTTAGATCAATGTTCTAGCTGTCTGCCCTCTCATCACCCTCAGTTTGAAGACACACCTGCAAGCCCCACTTAGCCTGTCCACCTCCACAAAACCACCAGGTCATCATGGGAAAATTACTAAAGGATGACAGCCATGAATGGACTGCTCACGTTGGTTACTTTGATGAAAAGTCATTATCCCTTACAGGAAAAGTACTGGTTTAAACTCCTGGAGATGTCAGGAGTAATACTGGCCCTGACACAGCAAAATGTCAAAAAGCCATAGATAGACAGACAGACAGACAGACAGATAGATCTATCTCCAAGATAGATCTCAAAAAAGCTCCAAGTTGTTGTCACTGCACCAGACAGCCAGCTGCTCAACCTCCTGTCTGTAAGTAGACCCGTCTCCGTCCTTGATGAGGCCGATGACTGCAGTGTCGTCCGCAAACTTCAGGAGCTAGATAGAGGGGTCTTTAGATGTGCAGTCATTTGTGTAGAGGGAGAAGAGCAGTGGGGAGAGAACACATCCCTGAGGGGCGCCAGAGCTGATGGTGAGAATCCTGGATGTGAGTTTGCCCAGCCTCACTAGCTGCTGCCTGTCTGTCAGGAAGCTGGTGATCCACTGACAGATGGAGGAGGGCACAGAGAGCTGTGTGAGTTTGTCAAGTCAAGTCACCTTTATTTATATAGCGCTTTTAACAATACAGATTGTGTCAAAGCAACTTTCCAATATCAGAATAGGAAAATAGTGTCAATAATGTAAAATGACAAGATTAAACACTCAATTTTCAGTTAAAGGCATTTCATCATTGAATTCAGTGATGTCATTGTCCAGCTCAGTTCAGTTTAAATAGTATCTGTGCAATCATGTAGACGATATCGCTGGAAAATAAGTGTCCCCAACTAAGCAAGCC
>JAFVLL020036974.1:0-16073 GCA_021397915.2 Tor tambroides | reverse complement strand
GTGCTGCTCTATCTCCTTTGTTCTCCAGCCAAGCTTTGTCCAGGTCTGACTTTGGCCATCCTCCTGTTCTCCAGCAGACTGCCCTTTCCTACTGTTTGGACTCTCACTTCAGCCCTGTTAATCCCAGTCTTGTCAAACGTCACTCCCTTGATAATTCTGCATCTGGGTCTCTCTCGTAATTTGCAGTGTCAAAACCCTGACAACTTGTCATGATTTTCCTTTTTTTTTTTTTTTTTTTTTTTTTGTAACCTATAGAAAAGTAACTAATCTGATTACAAGCTTTTAAAAATATAATAGAATCTAACTACAAGTACTTAATTCTGGAATCTGATTATGTAATCCAGATTACATGTAACCAGTTACTACCCAGCAATACTAGTTACACCTTAAACACAGTGACTTCTTTTATATATACGCGTATCTGCATGGCCATAAATGGAGTATTTAAGGTGTATTATTAGTATTTTCTTAAATATTAATAATCATTTTCTTAATCACTAATACAATTAAAATGTATTGAACATATACTTAAAACATAAAGCTGTCATTAATAGCTGTACAATAAGTCAATTTGGTTCAAAGGAAGGGTTGCAAAAATGAGTACACCCTTGATTAAATTCAACAAATGTGTAATATTCTAGTACTTAGTATAACATTAAGTACTACTCTGACCTTTCTTGGCATCTTTAACTGTCTGACCTCCTTAACCACCCTGATCTTTAATGGGAAATTTTTGCTGGGTCTGAGTCTCTTGCTTGTTACTTGTAAAAAAAAATAAATCATGCCTTTCAAAATGAAAAGGCCTGATTATTTCAGGGACCATGTAGCAAGTCCATTGTTTTTGATTTTCTGTGTTACTTAATTTTAACATGGTTATTTGGTAATTGATCAAGCAGACTTGTTGGAACATTATATCTTTATATATCTCCAAACTACCCTAATATGTCTTCTGAGTAAATTGTAATTGCTGAATCGGTTGTTTCAAATGTAAATGATTAGTCTACAAATATAGTCGTTATTATCACAAGTCATTATTTACTTGAGTTTTCATTCTGTCTTCACTGTTTGCACAGTTTGTATATCTAAATGTTTTTCATAATTTGCATGTTGGCATTTCCATATGCAGTGTAAACATTGCATGTCAGTGTCAAATCTTTCAAACTTCACATGAAATAAACAGATATACTAATTTGACTAATCCAGGTACAGCATGGAACATTATAAGATCATGTAACACTGAATACCATCCACAGTTGTCTTGAGAAACATTTTCTTCTTCCTTGTGTAGGATATTGCAGTATCAGCAGTCGCCACAGTCAGTCAGCTCCTGAGCGCAAGTCACGAGAAGTACTCCTCTGTCAACCATAAAGCAGTTTCTCAGTAACAAATCATTTCACTCTCACTGCTTTGCCACTGACGTACAGTACCATTGGTCCCACTTTAGATTAGGTGGCCTTAACTACTATGTACTTACATTTAAATTAATTTGATACAATGCACTTATTGTGTACATACATGTTTTTACATTGTACTTATATTTGTAAAAATACCTATATGTAGTTACATCTGTAATTAATTTCTGTAATTATATTTATAATTACACTGTTGACCCATCCCTTACACATTAACCCACCATTAAACGTACTTATACCACCAAACCTGTCCCTAACCTTACCCATATCCCACCTCAGCAATAGCAGCAAAAGTGTTTTGCAATACAACATGACCACAATAAATACACTGTACTTATTTTTTTATGTAAGTACATAGTAGTTAAGGCCACCTAATATAAAGTGTAACCGTACCATTTAACAGTATATTATGCAAAATTCATTAGTGCTATTTTTGTCTGACTTCGGATTGTGTTTGCTTAGACTAACACAGACTCTACAGAAACTCTCTCTGCGTGAGAAACCAAATCCATTGTTAGTGCAACCAAATATGGCAGTGCAGTCACTGAAGGGACAAGTGCTAATAAAACAAGTGCAATTAACCTCTTTTAAAGGCAAGTGTTTGATGTTTTCACAAAAATATTACGCAGTTTCAACATTGATGACAATTATAAATGTTTTGTGAGCAGCAAATCAGCATATTTGAATGATTTCTGAAGGATCATTTGACACTGAGGACTGGAGTAATGATGCTGAAAATTCAGCTTTGATCACAGGACTAAATTACATTTTAAAACATATTAAAATAGAAAACTGAAATCTATTTTATATTGTAATAATATTTCACAATATTACTGTTTTTACTGTATTTTTGATACTATCTTCATTTTTCCAGGGCAGAGTGATAACTTTTTACCTGACAGAATAAAACTGTATACAACAGAGGCTGAGATTTCCAAAGATATAGTTGACTTTCAAATGAATGTCACATTTGATAAAGGTAAAGCTAGATTTAGACTCTTCTTTATAACTATACTTCTCCTCTTCTTGTACTCTGTAATTCTTCCACATGAAATGATCTGTTCAGAATGATATTTCAATAGTATCTATCTCACCCTTTATGTAGATTTCGATAAAGATGTTGGGTTTGTCATCTATGATAATGATCAGTTCTTCAAGTCAAAAAGCTTTCAACCTTCTCTGGATACCAAGAGAAGAGTGATATCCATTAATCTTCAAGAAAATTCTGGAATTGATCAAGTTCGGTTTGCAGCCACACCATCGGTGAGCAGCTAGTCCAATATCACATGTCCCTCTCAGCATGGCTTTAATTAAATTAGAAAGTATGCAAGGTGAAATCTAAATAACATTTTTAACCCTTTTTCCACCATAAAAAACTTTTTGTGGAATGGAAAGTTTCCGTGGATGTTAAAGGTTCATGGAACCATCAATGCCAATAAAGAACTTTTATTTTTAAAGGGGTCACGAAATGGAGAATCATTATTTGCATATTTTAGGAAGTTACTCTACAATAAACACACACTGCATGTTTCAGAACTCAAAACTAACTTCCTAGTTTAAAATATGAATCTACCCTTGTGAAATGCCCAGATTTGACACTCAAAAATGTAAAAATACCTCATAATTTACTCACCCTCAAGCCATCCTTTGTGTATACGACTTTCTTCTTCTACAGACAAATACGATCAGAGTTATATTAAAAAAAAATGTCCTGGCTCTTCCAAGCTTTATAATGGCAGTGAATAGTGTTGATATTCAGTAGTCCAATAAAGTGCATGAATTCATCATAAAAAGTGCTCCACACGGCTCCGGGGAGTTAATAAAGGCCTTCTGGAGCGAATCGATGCGTTTTTGTGAAATAAATATCCATATTTATAACTTCATTAACCACAATTTCTAGCTTCTGCTAACTATCGTACATGCATTCACGAGAGAGTGGCGTTCCAGCAGATGATGTAGGATGTATGCAGAAGAGCAGAGGAGAGAGCAAAGCAAAACACCGGTCATGAATTAGAAGTACAAAAAAAAAAGGATTTGTAAAGGAAAATGTCAGAGGATTTTGATATAAATCAAGAGGAGACTTGATCAAGAGCTTATGTCCTACGTCATTTGTTGGAATGCCACTCTCTAGTGAACGTGCGTACGACAGTTAGCGGAAGATTACCGTTTATTAAGTATTTTTACACAAACGCACAGCTTTGCTTCAGAAGGCCTTTATTAACTCCCCAGAGCCATGTGGAGCACTTTTTATGATGGATGAATGCAATTTATTGGACTTCAAAATCTCAACCACCATTCATTGCCATTATAAAGCTTGGAAGAGAAAGGACATTTTTAAATATACACTCTTAAAAATAAAGGTGCTTCACGATTCCATAGAAGAACTTTTTTTGTCTAAATGGTTCCATAAGGAACCTTTAACATGTGAAGAACCTTTCTGTTTCACAAAAGTTTCTTTTTGGCGAAAGAAGGTTCTTCAGATTATAAAAAGAAAGAAAGAGATGACTGAATGGTTCTTTGTGGAACCAGAATGGTTCTTCTATGGCATCGCTGTAAAGAACCTTTTAAGCACCTTTATTTTTAAGAGTGTAACTCTGATTGTATTCGGCTGAAAGAAGAAAGTCATATACGCTTGAGGGTATATGATGGCTTGAGGGCGAGTAAATCATGGGGTAATTTTCATTTTTGGCTGAACTATCCCTTTAACATGTGTCAGTGCTGTATGTAATCAAGGATCCGTGTTCTGAACAACTCATGTTTGTCCATCAATCATAAGAGCGATATGCTGTTTGATAAAGATGTCGAGTAAAACTATCAAACTCAGATGTTATTCTGTCAGTGGATGTGGAACTCCTCAAACTTTGCATAGCCTTCCTAAAGATCTGAGCATTGGAAATGCATGGCTGAAATGGCTAAAGACACAAAGTGTATCATTGTATGAGTGTTGTTGATAAGCTCAGTACATATCCAGATCAGAATGTTTGCTTGAGCTGAATATTTTTATTGTGTGAGTTGAACATTTTATTATAGTTTGTTACTGTTGCTATCATTAACCCTTAACACAATGTCGTTTATTGTCGTTGTGGTGGCGTTGTTTCAATTTCTTCTGCCTTGGGCCAAACATATACAGCTCAGTCACAGCGCGTACCATATCGAGGATCAAAACACATGACATGCCAATCACAGCAGTGGGCGTTTGCTAATGGTTTCTGCAAGAGATAACACCCCTTTCACGTCTGTTTTTTTTTTTAACATGAGAATGGAAAATTATCATTTTTACAAATACTGATACATTTATACATTGTTGGACCTTTAGGTCGATTCCACCTTGTCCTTCAATGACTTTGCATGCGTGTTTTGGAGTTATGAAAAACAAGACTGGATCACAGACGGTTGCACCAAAACTGAGAGCACCTCGGGACATGTAGTTTGCAAGTGTGTAAAACAAAAAAATGCAAACTTTGCTATTCTGATGGTAAGATATTCATTTTCATTTGAGTTAAATTCATCTGCAGAGTGAAAGTCCATTTCCGCTAGAATTTAATGCAGGTGTCATTTTCTGCAGGCATATGATATCAACTATCAATATTCTGAAGCCTTGCATTGGATAAGCATCACCGGCTGTGCTATGTCTGTGGTGGGACTGTGTGTCACAGCATTGTACCAAATCATAACCAGGTAAAACTTTATAGTTTACACCAGTAGTGCCCAACCCTGTTCCTGGAGATCTACCTACCTGCAGTGAGCTCCAGACTAACATTTGAGAGTGGTGGCACCAGCCACACTATGTTCTAAAGATGGTGGCGCCAGGAGCAGTTTGGTAGCGCTGGGGTGGTGGTGTGGGTGGTATTAAAAATAAAGACAATTTAATCATAAAATTACTATTGTTCTGCATTAATAAGTGCAGTTACTAATAATATTGCACATTTATTTCTTGGTGATACACATTTGACCTTAAAGCACTGAGCTTGAGTTGGGAAGCATACAAAATATACTTTTATTAGCAATAGTAACGTGCAAAATTTTATTCTACTCTTATTAAAATTACTATTACGTTTATATATATAACTGACCGATAACTTCAGTGATTATAAAAGGAAGACTCTTTATCGGTAATTCAGGCACAAATTGAAGAAAAGTTTGTTTTTCAAGGCACTTTGTGACTTTTCTTACTACATACACAAAAAAGAGCAAAACTTTGAAAAAAATTAGATTTCTTGGTGTTTTTATATTTTATAATAGTGTTTTTTACATTTAAAGCATGAACGTTTTTTTTACACTAATAAGCCAATAAGCTCCTCTGCTGCCATCTACTGGTTATAGTGGTATTTTTTTATTTATTATTATTATTATTATTTATTTTATTTTTTTTACATAAGTGTTTGTTTACCACAATGTATATTTTGGTCATCCAATTAAAAATACAGTTTAAACTGAATTATTTTTAGAGCTTTAAATAGTACTGGAAAGTGCTGGAAATAGTTGTGTGAAATATTTGAAAGTCTTTGAAAAGTGCTTGAATTTCTCTTTCTGAAGGTTGTACAAACCTTGAAATGAATGATGTAATAACTTTCGACTATTCTGCTAAAACACCATGGTTATAGTCAGCGTTGTAACTTCTGGATTTCTACGTCAGTGCCCAGTCAACACGTGAGCTCACGCGATGATCACAGTGATATCACGCCATTCTCATCTGGTGATCCTCACAGTGTGAGTAATATGTGAGCTCATTGTGAATTCAAAATGTTGAGCAGGTTGAGAGAAAGCAGTTCAAATATCAGTCACCCGGGGGACATTCTACTTCCTGTTTATCAACACTATCAGTGATATCACAGTGCTCTCACATGATGAGCTCTTGAGAGCACACCCAGCTAACAGATTTCTGTTATAAGATACAACTGAAACATGCATTACCATCGTGGTGAGTAGTGTTTGCTTTAGTTGGGCTCTTGACCCTTGACTTTATAACATTATATTTTTTGGGGCTGCTGCAACTGTGTTTGTAAAGCACATTTGTTATGGCAAGGAAAACCAAAAAGAGACTGCAACCAGGTGATATTGGTTTGTTATTGATGATAACAACACAGTCACCACCTAGATTCAATATGCAGTCTTGGTGAGGTTTTGTTAATCTAAAGTTTGTAATTATAATAGCTCTGTGATTATACAGTATAGGATCCAGCAGTCTCATAATCATTTATGAAGGATTATAAAAGCATAAGACACAAACATTAACTACTCTGTCATTTAAACACAAAGAGAGACGTCAAGAATCAGTGTATGAATCTCAACAATGGTGACAATCAAAAGCTTCATGCTGCAATGCATGCTGGGTACCTAGTCTCTTTGCATTGAGTGCACTTTGACCTCACATTAGTATGAGCTCACAGTGAGGGCGCTGTGAGGTTACACTTTTAGCTCAGTGTGACCTCACATTGTGACCTCATCACGAGTATCCTGTGAGCTCATGGTGAGATCACTGTGAGATCAAATTGTTGACTGAGTGCTGTTTGATCTGTTTATCACAGAGAATTCTGTGCAGAATTGAATGCATCTCACTAGATCTTGAAACAACCTTATTCAATCTGCGGCAAATTCAAACGGATCTCGCGGCGCTGTGCAGTTATAGTGTGCAGAAATCGTAAAGCTGCTCTGAGCTCGGACCAGTTTGCTTGCGCTGCGCTCAATTATTGATCCGAGCTGATAAATGGTCCGTGCTGCGTAGCTCAAATGAGTAGTGCGGTTTCGTTTGCCATTTGATGTTTCTCATATGCAGCGCTTATAAGTTGGACAACGTGGTGGTCGCGCCAGTGAGACCATTCATAAAATTTAGTCGCACCGGCAGAAAAAAATGGTCGCAGTCTGGAGCCCTGAGAGTTCAGTTATAACCCTGCTTCAGCACACCTGCCTGTAATTATCAAGTGCTTCTGAAGATCTTAATTAGCTGGTTAAGCCATGTTTGATCAGGGTTGGAGCTGAACTAGCAGGAAGGTAGATCTCCAGGGATCAGGGTTGGGCACCACTGGTTTACACTGTTAAGCATACAGCTTTCTGCAGTGGTGAATCAGTTTTTATATTCATGCACATTCCACAGGAAGTCAAGAGGAGGCAGTCCTACTCTGCTAGTGGTGAACATCTGCATAAGCGTGACAGTTTTCTACCTTCTCTTCATCTTCGGCATAAACAACCCTGTACAACATGTGAATGTAGCAAAGGTGTCTGGCCAGAATATAGTTCCTGAGACTGACCACATCAAGTACCCAGATCAGGGACCCTGTACGGCGTTTACAGCTCTGCTTCAGTACTTCCTGTTGGCCACGTTCACTTGGAACACTCTGTACGGTCTTAATGTGTTTCTGCTCTTCAAAAATTCAGTGTCTGGAACACCTTCATGGTTTCCAAAGGTCTCCATGGCTGTTGGATGGGGTAGGAGACATACAACATGCACAAAACACTGATGTATTGTTTAATTTATGACCAACTTCTTGGTAAAGGTGGGCATAAAGGTTACAGTATGGGCTTAAATAATATAAGTGTACCATCTGATTGTGCGGAATTGTGTTTTCCTACCAGCGTGAAGAACCATAACCAACCAACCAACCAACCAATTACCTTAGTTGTTTTTGAGCATTATCTAGATTACCATGATTATGTCACTGGCGAGCAGACATAATAGATAAACAGAATTTTAAATAATCATTTAAATGGTTCATAAGTGTACATGACTGACTTTTGAAGGGGTCATAATCTGAGAATTCAAAATTCACTTGATCTTTTGACATATAAGTAGTCATTGTACTATAAAAACATTCTGTAAGTTTCAGAACTCAAACTTTCTCGTTAGCCTAAAAACACCTTATATTGAAACCAATCTGCCAAAACGGCAGCTTGTGGAATGTACCAATTTATGACGTAATAGTGTGGATAAGCTTTGCCTCCGTAGAAGATCAACGCCTGCTTCTACATCGCTGCCTGTTTAATCCCGCCCACCAATTCATGTAGTGTAAATAACGAGAGGCAAATGCAGGTCTACGCAAAAATCAAACATTAAAGATCGCTTCGAAGACAACAAGATGTTGTGCAGTGCCAAGTTGCAGAAAAACACAGTCTTTGCATTGCCTTCCTTCTGATCCTAACATTAGGAAAGAGTGGATGAACTTTATTTTTAATAAAGTTCCAGACTGTGAAGAACTTGGTCCTTTTGTTCACTTCATTTTACCCCGGACTCGTTTACAAACAATTCAGTGCAATTCAGTGCAATCCTGCAATTCAGTGCAGGATTTTCAGAAAGATTACTTTGTCAGATTGTTTAATATGTACTGAGTATTTATGTGTTTTTGACCTATCACAACAATGTCTATTTGTGAAGGATGTAGGCTGTCAAACATACACAACTGTTAGCCAATCATAGCAGTGGGCGTTTACTTCCAAGTCTACAAGCCACCACACCTATTCAAACGGAGCATTCTGATTAGGGGGATTAAAAACAGGACAGAAAATAGCCTATTACTTCAAAATTATGAGGTTTTTTGATGTAAAAATCTTGATAACATTTAAGTGGCCCTCAGTGAACACTACAAAATAATAAAAAAGGCAGTTCATGACCCCTTTAATAATGAAAAAAATGGCATTTTTCAGTACTTTTATATAAAAATGTCTATATCCCAATGTGCATTGTTATCAAAAAACATTTTAAGGAGTGTTGTAAAATATTGCTTGCTTGTCCTCCCATACATTCTGGGTATTAATTGTACAAACATATGACTAAACCCTAACCATGAAATAATGTCTCCAATATGCAATGCCATCAGTGTCTATACAGCTTCTCATTTTTAGGTTTGCCAGCTGTTATTGTTGGTATCTCATTGGGTTCCACCTACCGTGTGGATGAGCCTTTAGGTTATCGACAAGAAGAGTTGTAAGCAACAAATATTTTTAACTTTTAACTTCACTTAAAGATTAACTTCACTATTTTATTTTTTATTTACTTTATTTAATATTATTACATTGATTTTAAAAATGTTGGTTCAGTTGTCACTTTTCTTTGCTGCAGTTGCTGGCTGGCTTCAATGGACCACAAACAGAAGTTTAATATAAAGAAACCCATGTTTTGGGGATTCGTGCTCCCATTACTCCTCATGCTGATTTCAAGCACAGCAATACTGCTGCACTTCTCGTACAACATCTGCAGGACCAACCCTAACCAGAAAAGCATCAGTTATCAACCAAAGCAGATTAATGAGAATATATTTTACCAGTGACACACTGTTACTGTTTAGATCACGTAAAACTCCCCTGAAGAAGAAGATTTTGAGTAGTTTCTCTCTCGCAGTGATGCTCGGCTTTTCTTGGGTCATAGGCTACATTTTGCTCATCACCCAAGAAAAAAATCTCAGATTAATTCTCAGTGTGGTTTTCTGTCTCTTTAACACAACACAGGTGGGTTAATGCACATTGCACAAAAAATGCACAAAAAACTTATAATGGACTATAAATGAAATCATCAATGCTTCTGTATTCATTACAAGTTTTCCATTTCCAAAGGGTTTTCAGATATTCATTTTATTCGCTCTGAGGCCTTTTTTAAACTCAAATCCAGCTATTCTTAACTCTCTGCATGCACCAGAAACAGGCTTTCACAAGAAATCATTTTTTTTATGGAAAAATAAGATGCCAGAAAGCGAAGAAAGCTACAAATCCACATGTCCTGACTCAGCCTGACAGGCCATCAAAGGTAATAACAATACATCAAAGGTAATAATACATAAACAGTATCACAATATCTAAACAAATATACAACCACCCTTTCCTTGTCAAAACTCTGCTTCTATAGAGCCGGCGTAGATCGTTGGTGAGATTGTTGCCTTGACCTCAGCAGAGATGTACATCAATGCAGAGATGGCTCATTAAATGAATGAAGACAAGGAGGAACATCAGCTTGAGTCAGATATTATCAGAGCTGTTTTGGTGTTCATACAGTTGTAACCTGATTCAGTATTGAGTTAGCAGCTCAATTTTATGCCATTAGGAGCTTCTTGGGCTTTGTTCACACTGCACACAAATCTGATTTGGTTTTAATTTTCATTCTTTAAGCCTAAATGTCAACACATTTGTTAGGTAATGCAATCTGACCTGCTTATTCCAAAAGTATTAGTAATATTCGAATGTCACATAGTCGAGCAATAATTCACCCAAAACTGAAAATTTGATGTATTTTTTACTCACCCTCAGGCCATCCAAGATCAAGATGAGTTTGTTTCTTCATGGGAACAGATTTAGAGAAATTTGCATGACTTGCTCACCAATTGATCCTCTGCAGTGAATGGGTGCCGTCAGAATGAGAGTCCAAACAGCTGATAAAAACATCACAATAAATCAACAAGTAATCCACACCACTCCAGTCCAACAATTAACATCTTCTAAAGTGAAAAGATGCATGTTTCTAAGAAGAAAAAAAAATCATCATTAAGGCATTTTAACTCTAAATTTTCCCTTCTGAACAAAATGAGTCCATAATCAATAATGATGCTTCCTCCAGTGAAAAAGTCCCCTGTTGTACTCTCACATTAAAATCCACAGGCATGTTTGTTTAGAACTGTTTTGAGTTTTTTATGCTTGTAAATGGGGCTTAATCTGTGCATATTTCTCTCCTACTTCAGACAAGATTACTTTTTACAATAGAGGACTCGTAATGTAGACAGAAACAATGGTTTGAGGTTACACACATCTTAATGATCAGTTTGTTTTTATGAACACAAAGCTTTTTGCTCCATAAGATGTTAATTGATGGATTGGAGCGGTGTGGATTACTTGTGGATTATTGTGATGTTTTTATCAGCTGTTTGGACTTTCATTCTGATGGCACCCATTCACTGCAGAGGATCCATTGCTGAGCAAGTGATGTAATGCCAAATTTATTCAAATCTGTGCCAAAAATAAACTCATCTACATCTACAAGTTTTCATTTTTGGGTTAACTATTCCTTTCAGGATATACAAAAATGTGCTTTTTACCAAATGATGATAAAAACTGCTTAAAATCCGATCTGATGGTGACACACATTCCAATAAACAACAAAATAATAGATATAGCTTTAACACCTGATTTTATTTGCTGTTCATACTAAAGAAACTAAAAGTAATTGAGATGGAAATGCCAGTCCAATTTTTGCTCCCCATCTAAACAAAGCTTGACAACTAAGGTTCGGCACAGCAAGCACATTGTCAGCCGCCAGTTTTTGCCATGTCTGATTGATGTGCTCTATTGTAAAATACTAAAAAATGTACTGTAAACACACCATTCTTAAGAGTTTGACTCATTGCTTTTTTACTAATTGACTGTTGACATAGTATGTTAAACACTGATGAAATGACTAGACTGTAGAGTCTGAATTTATTTTCGAGATATGATGTACGAGTTTATACATTTCCTTACCAAATTAAAATTGATTGACTGATTTTGAAATGAAATCCAGAATCCTGTGTTATGTGTTTAGTAAACATGGTAATTTTAAGTTAATTTCTGTAATAAGGCCCCAGACCGCTAAAGCCAAGTCAGGAGAGCATCTCCACCAGGGGGAAGCATTTACAAGAAAATACATTTGTTATATGTAGAAGTTAGGGTTTATAGTTTATAGGTTAGGGTTAGGATTAGTTTGCATTGAATACTTACCTGTACATTGCATATTTATTTCCTCATTTTGTTCTGCTTTGATTGAAATTAATGTCTGATGCTGATCAGTTTTGCATTGAGGAAAGACCAAAAAAATAAAAAATAAAAATAAATAAATAAAAACTGTTGGTCCAGAGAAATCCAGAATCTGTCATACATATAACATTAATCATTTAGCCCTACAACATGTTTTTATTTATCCAAGCTGTCAAACAAGTTAAATTAGCTTGAAGGCATGAGAGTAGATATCATATCTGACCACAGAGATTCAAAACAAAAGATGACCTTATTATATCCCTGTTCTAGAAGTTCATAATTACATTACCAAATGCAAATCTTCGATGCTAGTGAAAAACATGGTGAGGTTATTCTTGTTATTAGCAAGCGGCGAGGTTTTGGAGCAGGTGCCAGACCACTCTGGTTGTTATTTTCTGTACTCACCGAGACAGAGGTTGGAATATTACTCGGCCCTACAGTTCAGCATTTAAATAAAACAGTTCTGTTCAACTCATAATTCACTATTTATAGCTGGTAGTCCACACAGACTAAGGCGTTTTCTCTTCCTTTGTAGACTATGACTTCATGGTCGTCGTCATAGAGGTTGTGACCTTTTCAGTCATGTGCATGACATGTGAATGCTACATTCTAAAAAATGCTGGGATAAATACAACCCAGGGCTGGGTAAAATATGGACAGAACCAGCGATTGTGTTGTTTTGACCCAGCGGTTGGGTTACTATCCAGAAGGTTGGGTTAAACATTTAACCCAACTGCTGGGTCAAAACAACCCAATTGCTGGTTCTGTCCATATTTAACCCAGCATTTTTTAGAGTGTAAAATGTGAATGGTAAATTGACACTGGTCACATGTCACTCTATGACACTCATAATTCCCTCGTTTGCCGGCCGCAAGAGGGCGCACACATTCTGCTCCAGTCAACATCTGAAGAACAAATGTTATAACGAACTTCTTAAACAGGTTCGTCACAGATGTGATGCTGAAAAAAAAAAACAGTGTACATGGTATGTTGCATACAAATAACAGACCTTCTCTCTTTTCTACCACACAAGATTTGAAGCCTGTAGTTTTCCTGATTGTTTTTGAACCAGCTGGCTAAGAACGCCAATTACTGTATGTGAACTTGTTTAGCATTGAATCCTGCTCAGGATGACTGGATGTGAGTACAAAGCACCAGTTCTACTTTCTGGTCCACTGGTTTTACCACTTTTGGGGTACGTATTGCCAGAAGGCTTCCAAAAACAGCTGGCAACACACTTTCGGCCTGTTTTGTTCACACTTCACGATTTACTGCAAAGGTAGGCCTAATTAGCTAGATTTCCGGATCCTATATCGTTCCTGAACTTACGTGTCTGTCTTTCAGAACGAGAGCACCGTGTTCTGGGAATTCTTGGCTATCGTGTGTCTCTGTGATCTCAATTGATGCCGGTAAGTTACCCGTTAGCGTCACGCTCAACTGTTACACGTGCGGCTCCTACAAAAAAATACTGGCCTCTGTCAGTGTGAGGGATTTGTGCTGGCACATATTTTGACGGCTTATGAGAGGGCAGAGGATTTCCTGTCAGTATGGTGGTTCTTTTTGGCGGTCTCTTTAATGATTCTGACATGGCTCAGGGTCACGAGACTGTTATTTTGACTGGTCATATGACTGTATTTTTTTTTTAGATATTAGTAACAGAGCAGTTATTTACAACTAATCATGGTTTTATCATTATACAACTTTTTTAAAGCTTATTTGAAACTAGTGATGTTAAGTTCAACTCCGAAGCTTGTATCAAAATAACAACACATTTACATTTCACATTGACCAACTGAATCGGAGCTTGATTAGTTTTGCAAAAAGCACGTGATCTATGACGTCCGAAGCTTCATTCGCCTGAAAACCACGTGACTACTTCAGTACCCGCTTCAAACGAAGGGAACCTCAGCGCCGTTTTCTTTACGTTATGCATAAAATAACATTATGCGTTATTAAATCGTAATTAATACATTAAGCTCAAATGAACTTTGCCCATTAAATAACAGTCTAAGGACTGAGGCAGAGTTAAAATAGACAGTTTAGATCACAGATTTAATTTATGAATTTATGTTTCATTTATTTTACTTATTTTAGTGGCAGTACACCAACACAAATGAATGACTTTGACAATGACCATTATTTATATACAATAAAATAAAGAATCATTTGTAGAACCTGATGTGAAACCAGCATCTGTAATGGAACACCGCACTTTGGAAGGTGTTATTCATTTTTATGACCACTAGATGGCCACAGCATGAACCGTTTTGAAAAAGCTTCGCGCAATGAACCTTTTTTCGATACAACTGTGTTGAAAGCGTCGCTGGTTCAGAACGCTTCACTTCGCCATCACTATTTGAAACACTCTTTGAAAGGTAAATGTGCAATTTGTACATTAGCGCCCAGTTTAATTTCAAAGGCAAGGGCTGCTTTCAAACAGGTTTCCCTAAACACTCCCCTCATCTGCCATTGGTTGGTGATACAGCTTCAAATGCACGCCATTGGCTGAGCCACTGTTGCTATGCTAGACTGGTTGGATCAAACAAAACAGACCACTTGTAGAGGGGAAATCAGATTCAGCCTCCAGATGGTTTACATATATTTGTCTATATTAAACTGAGAAAATAATAAGAGAAAGCATTCTAATATTAAAACCAAATGAACCGTAGTACTAAAAATTAACTTCATACTAAAAATTGCTTCATTTTTATGTGATGTGATGATTGTTATTTTAAAATCTTCACAGATGATCAGAAGTTGCAGATGATTTTAATTTGTCACTTCCAGTTCTGTTGCATAATGATCTGCATGTTCCTTATTAAAGCCCTTATGGCCTGTGTATCATCATGCGAATTCAATTATTATTGAATTATAGATGGAAACGTCTGTTTTAGGCCTGTTTTGTTCAGAGATGCTTTGACAGTCTTTAATCTATCTTTCTGTCAATTCTTCCAAACAAGCAAAATGCGTTCTCAGTCTCTCAACTTGTCAAATAGTAATGGAGGGGATGAGAAGTGAATGAAGCTTAGTTTATTTTATGGCTGTAATTGTAAGTCATTAATTGTAAGTCATTATTCACTGTCAAATCAGCTCATTCATATGCTTAATGAATCAGTGGATTTAATCAATGTTCAGATTCTTGTTTTGGCCACCTCATGTACATGAACTACCTTTACCTGGGTACACAATGTCAAGTTTGTCTGCAGTGGTTCACGTGTCAAGCATAAACAAGTTTTGATAATATAAAGCCTCTTCATAACTGAGTCATTCAGTCATCATCGCCAAATATCCCTGTGTTTGTTTTGGTTGCTCAGCAGGGGGTTCAGTTCTGGGCTCAGAACCAGATCGTAAGATTTAGGGTTTACAGGAATGTCTGGATCTATATGTTTGCTTGCATGTATGCGTTTGTGGTTTTGGCTGTTGTTCAGCATGTTGTTGCTGAGATTTGTGGCCCACCGAGCTTGTGAATCAGTCGGAAGGTATGGGAAGACACTCTCCTGCTGTGTTCCATGTTGGCATTTATTCAGGTTCTCCACCTTTGTTTTCTTTCTTTTCCTAGCTGTTCTTCTCCTTTCCCATCTGATAAATTATCCAATAAGCAATGTATGTTAACCACAAGTTTGACAATCCATGATTCAGTGCACTTTTTCCCATGCCACAACTCATGACAGGCCAGGAACGGCCAAATGCTGTTTGACATCAGCCTGCATAGAGTTAGATGAAGCAGACCACATCTCCTTAATGTTCTTCATCGACTTTGAAGGTATTGAGACGTTCCTACTTGACTGTAGTATCAGGACAAAATAAGAGTATCCAAGATAAAGAATAAAGAGTGACCGTTTGTTTTCATGTTGGTTCATGTTTCTTAAAAAGTATACTCAAGGTCTGCTTTTTATGTACTTTTGCATAAAGTAACATATCCAGACAAAAAAGGAGCGGTGTTGTGGTTGACCT
>JAFVLL020036973.1:0-53706 GCA_021397915.2 Tor tambroides | reverse complement strand
AAAAAAAAAAAAAAAAAGCGTGTCTTCCTGCGAAAGAGAGCGAGTGTATATTTCTATATGGAATTGCGAGCGAGGTAAAGGCTTGTTTTTCCCATCGGCGCATTGACGGAGGTGTTAAGATGGCGAGAGAGGGAGGACGTGTTCAGAGGAAAAGGCCTGAAAAAGCGGGTTAAATGGAAGGAGAGGCTGGGAAAGAGAGAGGGATGTTGGCAGAGCGTGTGGCGTGATTTGAAAAGCTGAGATCCGTGCGGCAGTGCCAAACACACACACCAGTCGAAGTTCCCATCGCAGACCGGCTTTTGTTTCCATTTTGGCATTTTGCACCGTCTTTATTCTCTGCCCGCTGTTCTATTCTGCGTTTTAACAAATGCAACAATGCAAATAATCACATTACTAATAATTAATAGTTGATCAGGAGGAGGAGGATTCATTTGGTGGGGTTATTGTTGATATAATCTCTTTTAAAATGCCAGAGAATATTCATATCTCTGGTTAGCATTATTTCTGTTTGTTTATATGTTTATGTGTGCAGTATATGGAGCATTTTGGTTTTACCTCTGTAGGTTTTATTTGCCTGTTCAATCCCAATGAAAGGCCGCAAAGAAAAGCAGAGCCCAGCCAAAGTCAATCCTTCTCCTCCTCCATCATTTCTGCTGTTTTTGACTTTCTTACCTATTGATGAGATTGTGCTACACGAGTGTTTGAATGTTAGAGGAAAAAGAGCTAAAATAAAATGCTTTTCATTTCTCCATCTTATTTGCTTCAAATTAATAAATAAATATATTTATATCATCTGATATGATATGTGCTTTTCACACACTGCATATCATAGCTACTAAGTGAATCAACGCTAATATCTTTAGGGAAATGATTATTTGTATATTTCATCATCGCATATTAAAACAAAACATAACTATATAATATATTTAAATAGTTTAAAAATAGCATACTATAAACACATCAGAATATTTAGTCAAAAATATATTTAAAATAAGAATGCTTTCTGTATATTTTATTACAATGAATTCAAAATATAAAATGTACCATCAGAAATTTGCTGCTAAAATGAAAGATATAAGCAAAATCCTTAAATCTATTAATACATTTATTTTTTTTAAAAATCTCTATTTTGTTAAATTTTATATTTGATTTTATGAAATTAAGAATTTATTTAAAAAATAAGTGATATAAATTGTACTATTAAAATTATGAAATTTGCATTTGTATTTTTAAATTTTAAAACTGTATATTATTTAAAAAAAACATATTAAAAAATAAAAATGTACATTTTTTAATAGATTTTTTTCCTGCTGTCACTGAAGCAGACACTCAAATTTACAATTTCTAATTTCTAAACAAACGAGCAATAACACACAGGTTTCAAAATATTCTGATGTCATATTTTTAAAAACAGCCAAAAAGCAAAAGCTAAATCCAAACGGACTAATATTTTTCCAGCACCTGTAATTCAACAAACTCTCTCTCACAAACACAATAAACACAGGAAAACCAGCTTCCTGAGTGCAATCCAAGCAACACCTTCACATTGCTGAAAGAGAGTCTAAAGTACAGTACATCCAGCTCCAAATCAAATCAAATGTGAAGGTGACCAGAGCGACGTGTCAGAGGTCAGTGTGGGTGATTGTCGGCTGTCGGTCTGGTTACGGGCCTCAAAGCCTGGAGCAGCGGGAATCTGTTAGCGGCCCACAACACCTTGATTACCAGCCAAGAAGGAATGCTGCTGCCCAAAGGCCTGACAGCAAGGAATAAGATTGGGACGCAAATGCTCGGCTAAAAAAAATGATGCTATAAACGTAAAGTCACACACACCCACAGCAAAAAATCCATCTTTATTTTTAAACTCCTGCTAGAAATCGCAACACCTCTCTGATATCACTAACACCTTTGAAAGTTGTGGAAGCGATCCTGAATAGATGATTCGCTGTGAAACAAGTGATTTAACGCTTGACCGCACTTTAAGAGTCTATTGTCGTTCGACTATATACGTCCATTTCCTTTTCTGAAAGGAGAAGGCCACCATTAGTTCCCCTCTTTTCAGCGTCTGTCCCTCTCACTCTCCTTTACAACACAAAGCTGTATAGCTGTCGCCTGACTACAGAACTTGGCATCGCAGCCGGCGTTTTATCGGCTGTCTGAGCTGGACACAGCTCGATTAGAGATGAGAGCAGGCACATGTTTTTATCATGACTGCGCGATAATGGAAGCCGTATGACGTGGCGAGCTCCAGAGATGACTAACCCCAGAGAAAACATCCATCATTCTGACAAACAGAAGAAAAATAACAACTTTTTTTTCTGGAGCGGCGCGAGACGGCCGATCCGAGGTGCTCGTCAAAAACTCCCATTAATCATCATCATTAATACAGCCGGCGTAGGGAGAGAAGGCCGAGCGTAATTACGGCATGGTGCTCCTGGGTATTTAACCGTCTGAGTTTAACGTCATTAATCGCTCCCAGGGGGCCATACGACACGCATCTTCTCAATAAACCACTAAAAACCAAACCTGGAGTGTAAACTATACACGAATCGTGCCTCCTGGTCTACAGTGTGCAAATGTCACAGTACGTGTAGTTGTTCAGATGCCGGAGCCGAAATGTAAACGCTGATTTTCAGAGACAGCAAAAGCAGAAGTGATCTAAACCAGGCCTGGTTTTTGGCAGGTGCTCGCTGTTTAAAACTGCAGTCGGAAAAATAAATGCAAATGTTTGCTTTGAGAATAATCTTCGCAAAATACCGGCCGCGTAAAACAGGGTCTGTCAGTGCAACGCTGCAGTAATATTCCCTCAATATGGTAAAGCGGATGTGGCCGGAACAATGAGCCATCGGGCCGCTTTAATAGCGTCCGGATTAAGACAGGAGATTCGGCCGGGTCAGCAGGAGATAATCTGAGTCCTGGCATACCGTTAAACAGGAAAAGAACGGCATGGTGAACCGGCTAACTGACGCTGAGTTCCACACGGAGCGAAAGGGAAACTCGGCATGGGCAACAAAATCTCTTTTGGGAGGCCCTGCCAACAAACAGAATTATGGCTCTGTGTCACAACAAAGGCGAAAACCGCCATCAAATGTTGCCCGTTCACATACTCTGAGTGCACAGATAATAGCTAAATAACTGAGCTGCCCGTAAATAGCTGCAAATATAATATTGCGCTGTTTGAGAGCATCTCTTTCTGTGTTTTCTAAAGAACTGCCGCCAATATAGTGACCAACATACAGTGCATCTGACTGCAACAAAACCACAATCACCAATTCTGATGTCACAAACAAAAACAAACAAACAAACAAATAAAAATAATTATTTTTAATTCAAATCCATATTAAATGAACAAACTATTATTATTGTAGCAGTTGCAGAAAGTGTCACGTGTTTAGAAATAATACCTGACATTTATTTATTTATTATTATTACTATTAAGAAATTAAAAATAATAAGTAAATAAAAATAATTAAATATTTTAAATAAAGTAAAAAATACATATTAAATTAACAAACTACTGTTGTAGTAGAGGAGCAGAAGACATTAAGTGTTTAGAAATAATATCCTGGCAATAGTCTTGTTTATTATTATTATTAATAATAATAATAAAATAGAAATATATTTTATATATAAACATAAATATATACTATTTCTGCAAACCTGGAATAAAAACTTTTATATTTTATATTCATTTGTTATATATATATATATATATATATATATATATATATATTTGTATAATCTAAATATTTTTTTCCAGTGCATTCTATTTAGTCTGCATTTATCATTAAGTTACATGAAAGTAATTTCATTGTTGGGATTTTTTTACGATGTTACAATGTTCTGATTTTAATATGTAATTTTCAGATTCATTTTCAAAGGTGAGCAAAACATAAAAATACATAACTAAATAAAATACATAAATTAAGAGTGTAAATTGACAGTACATCCTCTGTCTATGAGAATGTGATTGTTCTGATTATTGGTGTGTGTATTTAAAGGCAGTAGTGTAACTAACCAGTGTGTGTGTGTGTGTGTGTGTGTGTGTGTCTGGCCTTTGCACCAGCTGGGAGAAGGCCAGCTGTCACCGCCACAATACACAATCTGACATTTATACACACACACACACACACACACACACACACGACTATCAAAGGCATGGTTGCATTATGTTAAACACACTACAGTGAACATAACCTATAAACCAGTTCACACACACAAAAAGTCAAAAATTTCACAATTTCACACACTCCTTCAAGTTCCATCGCAACCACACAAATAACAGCAAAGAAATAAACACAACAAAACCTGTATTTGCATATATTTGCATTCAAGTGCATTTTTGGAATAAAGCCCGGAACTGAATCGGACCGTGTTTCCTGAACCGGGTTACGCAGCGGCGTGTGTGTGTGTAACTGTGACTCACCTGGCGTGTGGACAAAGTAGGCCAGATACAGGTCCAGTTCTTTGACGGACACTCCGATGTGGTGCGGCTGCACGCAGAGGCCGTGGTTGGAACACTGCGGCGACTTGACCAGCCTCTCTCCGTCCGTGCTCTCCAGCGGGCTTCCCTTGAACAGGATAACCATCACCAGGTCTAGGCGCCAGACCTTGTCCGCTTGCCGCAGGCAGTCGATGCGGCGGATCTTGCCCTTCTGGTCGGGGTTGGACAGCACGCAGCACGGCGGCTTCTTCCCCGTGATGGTGAGCACGAAGTCCTCGCGGAACTCCGGCCGGATGTCTTTGCGGAGCTTGGCGAGCAGACGGGACGCCCACTTCTGCTTGATCTCGGGCTTCTCGCCCAGGAGTTCGTCTTTGACGGCGCGCTCCTCGTCCTTCGTCATGCGCTTCTCGTGCTTCTTGAAGTACTTGCGCTTACGGGCCTGGAGGTTGAACCAGGTGTAGGAGAACGCGCGGACGTGTGGCAGCAAAGCCTCGATGAAGGGATGAAATTCATCCTGTTGGATTAAAAAAAAAAAAAAAAAAGAGCTAATTTCAGACATTTTCGTGGAACTTAAATATAAACGTTTGAGAACTTTGGAAAAGGATGCATTGCATGCAATCACATTTACTCGTCTGCAAATGAGTTTTGTCTTGTTTTTGCATTAAAAATATCTAAAATAGGGTAAATAAAAGAGAATGCATGCTGAATTAGGTCCATTTGAATGCATTTTAGGTTTTAAGCATAAAT
This sequence comes from Tor tambroides, assembly GCA_021397915.2. Classification (NCBI taxonomy): domain Eukaryota; kingdom Metazoa; phylum Chordata; class Actinopteri; order Cypriniformes; family Cyprinidae; genus Tor; species Tor tambroides. Next base: position 48,518 of record JAFVLL020036973.1, on the reverse strand, counting down.
CTCAATGAGGTAAATGTAAGAAAAATAAACTTCATTCATGATTCAAGTACATTTATCTTGTTTTAGGGATATTTTTACTGGAAAACAATTACAAATACAGATTAAGAAATTCTTTTTAGCAGTGTAGAAATCAGTTTAGTCCAACTTGGAATAAACATTAATTATTTTCAACTGAAATAATATAGACTTGCATTCTATTTAGTCTCCATTTATCATTCCATTCCATTAAAGCCATTTGATTGTTAGAAATTTCGATGCCAATTTTCTGCTTTTAGTATCTAATTTTTGCATTTCTTTCAATGCTGAGCAAACGTAAAGATAAATAAACGAAATCCATAAATTAAGACTGAATAGCATGTAAATTGAAAGCAAATGTGTGAATGTGGTCAATCATTATTTTCAATTTTCACAACAGAAGCATGCATAACGCAAAATCCCTTTAAGTTCAGACACAATTATTCTACACAAATACAAAGACTTTAAATTAAATTAAAGTAGGCGCAAACTGAAAGCTAAACGAGGCTCTTTTTCAGACAGTTTAAAGATCTCAGCGGCTGTGCAGGAATTCCGGGATTCTGCAATTCACAGAAAGCAGCTTCTTTAGCTCAAGTCAGGCCAAGAAAAGCTTGGCGTTCCCCACGGCAACGGAAGACTCATTCAGCTCTCCAATAATACCTTCACCACACAACGCTCAGTGACAAAGCCTAAACCGCGCCACGGTGCCCCAGTGCCAGGGCCGCCGTGCCCCAGACCCTCTCCGCCAACTCTCGCCACAACAAGACCGCGGTTAAACTGCGTCCCTTCAAGACCTGCCATCAAATCCTGTCTGCGGGCTGCTGTCGTGCAGAAATCCAGGCATGTTCACATTTCGACAATCGAGAAGGCAGATAGCACCGTGAAAAGCACACACTGCAGACAGGAGCAGAAAGAGAGAGAAAGGCTGGTAGTTACCATTTTGCACTCTCATCATAAATTTACAATTGCTCAGATGGGAAAAAAAATCCACCCGCACCAGTTCTTTGCCACTCACGCCGAAACAACAACTGCTGGCTTGGCAAAGACGAAGAATTGGCGACCAAAAAAAAAAAACTTGGGTAAAAAGGAAAGAAGACTGGAGACGCTCCAATTGCCGGCGGATAGAAGTTAATTTCAAGATCAGGAATTTACTTTTGCTTTGCTTTGTGGTTCCAGGTAAAATTGGTTATTAAAAAAAAAAAAAGAAAACGAAAAATGAAATAATATAAAGGTGTGCACGCGAGAAAAAAAACAACTAGGAAAGCAACAGCGCTTAAAATAAATGCTTTCACTTTCCAAATAATTACAAAAAAAAAAAAAAAAAAAAAATCTAAACAATGCCGGAAAAAAAAAATCCTTGGCAAAGCGCAATGAGTGCTTTCTTAGATCTTTGGATCCGGCAAAAAACTCAGAGAGCACGGCACACACATAACGCAGGCACACGCGCGCACATGCATGCACACTCTGGGTGACGAAGGGGGCGGGTGGGGGGGAGCTGGCTAATGCAAAGCACAGAATACGGGCAGGAAAAAAAAAGAGAACCGAATCAATGTTGGACGAGCTCGGAGGACCGCTGGCAAACCCAAGTGCTGCTGCTTTTTTTACTCCTTTTCTCTCCAACTCTCTCTCTCTCAATCGCGCGCTCGCTCTCGTCCTCTCCACGTTCTTTCCTTAACCATTGCCTGAGTCTTTGCCAACACGAGTAGGGCCCACCTATTTGGCAACAAGATGCCTCTAGCTCAGCCAATACGTTAGCTTGAAGAGCTGAAAGGGAGGGGAAAGAGAGGAGGGGGGCTGGTGTCAGAATGAGAGAGAGAGAGAGAGAGAGAGAGAGCATGCAGTCCAGTCCGGTGGTGCACAATTTGCCAGTTTGACAAGTTCCGATCCACCACCGAGGCAAAGTTCAGCATCCCATCAAGCTAGTCATGGCAACTGTGTTCTTAAGTCTGGGTCGCGGTCGCCGCGGCTTGTGTAACGCCACCTTGGCACAGGGCGATGGGAGAAAGCGCAATGCTCTCTCCCAGCAGACCCTGCAGCCGGCAGCTGCTCGTGGATTTAGAGGCCGAGACAAAGAGGAAAGCGACTGTGCACCCCTCGCTCCCCATGTGCATCTCTAATTTAAAACAAACATATGCTGTGTTTGTCTGAGAAAAACGAGGAGCTCAGGCCGAATGCACCAGGCCGAAGGACGGGAGACCTGAAGTTGCTCGCAAAACTTTGGAAAGTTCCTGCAAAACAATCAATTATAACAGAAGTTGTGTCAGCTTCAAAATCTCCCATCAGCCATTTTTAGAAATTAAAAAATGGTCCAGCCCTAATGAGTATATAAGATGACTTCAAACACAAGCACTGTTTTGTCCCATTTTGGAAGGTTTTCCAAAGTTTAATTGCGCAAATTTTAATGCGCATCAGAAATTTGCCAACGAATGCTCTAAAATGCTTTTCAAATGTCATGATTTTCTTGACTGAGTTGACTGGGGGTGTAAACGCTGCTTTTTTATTTTTTACACGCAATCGTAATCATCTATCTGAGTTTTGGGAATACTTTAATCTTGCGATCAAAAAGAATATAAAACAACAGCTGCTTGCAGCATAAAGTAGAGCAGAGATTCCTAGAGATATTCAGAGACGAAACGAGACGTAGACGGAGCTGTTGATCAATTCTTGTTGAAAAATCAGTGAATGACTGCTTGGATGCTGTTCTTCAAGGGAAATTGATTTGAAATGCTGGATTAGCAAACATATGCAAATATCTCTTAAATGAGAGACCAAGAAAACATCATTGGACGCATGTATGGTGATAACGCCCTCCCATCGCAGTAAAACTCTTCATTAGTGCTTCCTCTTTCAAATCAGAGCCTAGTGTCAAAACCAACACCTGCTTGAGGTCTCTAATAAGATGCTAATTGAAGCACACAACCAGAGGAGAGCAGAATTTGTTTATGAATGCATTTGTTTCAATAAAAGCAGCACCTTTATTTCAAACAATCCCTTCTCTGTTTGAAACACAGCTCTTAATGGCTTCCTCCAGTGCTACCAGTGCGAGTATGAGATAATTAGCTTCTGATCATCAACATGTGGGTTTGAAAATGCACTTGCCTAAAGCACAATCCACTTCTTCTATAGAATAAAGTGTTTCACAAATCAAAAACATGTTAGTAGCTATTTTTAAAAATATTTTTCATGAAGTAAAAGTAAGTTAAGCTATTAAAATAATTCAAATAGTGTCAATTAAAAATAAATATTAGTTAACATATTTGTTTAATAAATTCGACCGTTATAGGCTAACTGAAATGGGTGTTCATTATGAGATAAACAGATAGCCAGTGTATAAAATCTTTACCTAAGACCGCAACGCAACCCTGCTTGTTATTCCTGTCAAAAACATAATAAATTACAAAAGAAAAAAACACGGACACATTTGTGAAAACAAAGACGCGGGTCGAAAATATTCAGTATCCAACTGACAGTTGCGGCTATATCAATGCGCCAGGTTGCTTGGCAACCGTAAACAGCCTACGGTTATTAGGCTAATGAACTATATTACTTGGCGGAAGAGCTGTCCGTTGTTGTTGTTGTTATTAATACTATCGATAAAACACCGCATATCATTAACCTGTATCAGTCCTGTCAGCAAACCCCGACAAACCATGGCCTGGTTTCTTACCTAAAATCCCAGCACGAGTCTCATTGCTCGTGGGTAAGAGAGGTCAGGGTAACTCGATCCTGAAATACGGTTAAGAGTTAGTAAAGCGGCGTTTAACGTTCAGTGACTTGCCAGGTAAGTTAACATCAGCACGCGTTACGTCCGCCATTTTGACCACAGATTATGAGGAGCACAAGATTTCTGCCAGCTCAATTAAAAATAATCGCTGTGTTATTTTTCCCCTTCGCCTGTTCCTACAACATTAATGCTTAAAAGAGAGAAGACATCATCTCTTAAGTGTGTGCCAGCAGTCGGATGGAAATGAACGAGCTGGAAAGAGTGTTTGGTGTCGGGCGCCAGAGAATCATTTGTGTTAGTTTGTCACTGACGGTAAAATCAATTAATAATAACAAAAACACACCCAAGCACCTTCCAATCAATGCAGAAAAAAAAAAAAAACTGTTCGGCCAAAGAAAATGACTTGGTCATCCAAGCACGCGCAGTTTTGGTTGTAACGTGGCATAAATTATTGGCATATAGGCCTATATTATAACCAATGCATTTTTCTTGGCATAAAATGTTCAAATTCCATATTCAAGTCACAGCGGTAATAAAATGACAATTAAGCTGCGATAGGAAAAATAAAGCAGCCTGAAAATCTTGTTATTCAAACTTTTTTCTTCATCAAAAACTTTACCCACTCAACTATTTTGTTTAGATATTCGAGCTTTATAACAATAGCAGCCTACATTTTACATTGGAAACTTGTATTGGCAAAGTTGCACTATATAGTTCTATAAAGCAAAGTGTGATCATTACCCTAGTTTTACTGAGCTGGCACAACAATAAAAGAAAAACCATGAAAAAACAAAAAAACAATCCACAAAAGAGTCTCAGATCTCCGACTGGCGATTCAATCAAACAGCTAGGAGAACGCGCAGTTGTCTGTGCTAATTGAATATTGATGATTTTTCCTGATGATTCCTTTCGGATGTTTTCTGTTTAAACACTCTAAACGATTATTAATTCGGTTATTGAATATAATGATGTAGATTCCATGCGCATTTATCCGGGTATTTATAGGAAAAAGGAGAGAAAATGTTACTGGATAGGCTCCTGCACCAAAGACGAATTCAGTCCAGCGCTTTAAAAATAACTCTTAACAACTGCAGTGATTAGTCTAGCTTAAATCAGATTTGATTATATTAATAAGAAACAGATCTAAACGAAATGTTTGATAGTAAGCTAATATAATATCCTGTAATATCAATACCCTTGCAGCAAATAAGATGAGATAGGCAAAACCGGAGGAATGAAACACTGCGACTGTGATTTACAGAAACAGAAAACGAATATAGTATATAATGCATTTACCTCGCTTTCAGTGCCAGCAAACTGATTTCGCACAGCAGTCATATTTATAGCAAACCAGAACAAGGCTTTTTGTTTCTTTCTTTCTTTTTTTAAAGATCTGATATTATCAATTAGATTTTATCCTATAAATAGCCTACATATTTTTAGAAACAACTCAGCTAGTGAAAACAAATAGGCTATTGTGAAATATTATATTTAAAACTCGGTCAGTGTGATAACCAATCAGCTTTACTCTCTGAAAAATATCAGAACCATCAATGTCTTTATATTTCAGCTTTCGGAAATTAACATGCCTTCTCCTATATTAAATATATTTATTCTAAAAATAAAATGTTATATTATTATTATTATGTTGTTGTTGTTAAATACTGAACTGGAACCTGAAAAATCATACATCATGAAAATGCTTTTTTTTTTAAATATTTGTTGGAGGTGGAATATTTGCAAGATTTAGCCTATAATTAGAAGGTTAAGGTAATTAAAAGGTTTTGAAGCACATTAATTAATTATTAATTATATTTAGTAATATTTAATTATTATATGAATAATTATTTATTGTTCTGTAATATATTTGACGTTGTTTCTTGGCCATGGCTTTTTTTTTATGTTTTCTAGTGTGCTGACCACTGGGAAAACCAGAAAACCAAGCAGGTTTAATGAGAGAGATTTGGGGTTTGTTGGTCGCCCGCTGCGCGTCTGTGACCCTCCCGGCGCCGGCGGGTATGACCCACTGTGACCCTGAAACGCCATATTGAAGACAGACGTGATGGCTGACTCTGCCCTCTTTTAGGAGATAGACACTCTGACAAGACAAGAATATAAGAGACAAAGAGCCTGCTAAAATGATTTTTCATAAAGGGAAGGAGGCAGGCCTCGAATGAGACAGTGAGAGACAGAGTAAAAATGTGATAAATACCAACATGACAGACGTTGAGGGAGGTGGAGGCCGTGGAGAATCATGTGCTAACACACGCTATCGTGAGGACGCCAGTCCAGACATGCCAGCGTGGACAAAACCATAGCTTTAAAGAGACAGCTGACCCACACACACACACACGGCCTTCTATGGTGTCTGACACTGGACACACTCTCACACACACACTCATGTATAACCTCACACCTCAGAGACGTGGGCTGTGTGTGAACGTGTGTAAGTGTGAGGTTCGAGCAGGTGTGTGTGTGTGTGTGTGTGTGTGTTGGCACAGGTGAGGTCCGCCCCTCCTCTCGCTGCCGATGTGCTGCAGGTCTGTTAGACAGTCTGAGATGAGTCAGGCGCGGTAAAAAACCCAGCTCTCGCAGCGACGAGTGACATCAGCTGCTGTCAGCGCGATCAGAGACACACACCTGCAGATTTATATCGTTTGGAATCATACACAACTATTTTATGGCAGTGGCTTGTGAAATATAGGAGCCTGGTTGTCACAGTGAAACACCTAGAACAAAACTATTTAAAAACTGAAAAATTATTTGAATTTTATCCCTTAAATGAAATTTTTGATACATTTTTGGCATTAATTAAAATAAGTGTAAATAAGTGAAAATTGATTTTAACTGAAAAGGTGATTTCATTGCTATTGTTTTTTTTATAAATGTCTGGCAGGTTGTCACATGTTTTATATGACATAATTTAACAATTAAATTTGTTAAATAAAATGACATTTTGCCAGAACAATACTTTGATATTTTTGTGTGTTGTCTTTTACATGTTTGCTGTTTCATTAACAAGTTTTTGCTTCATAATTGTTGTAATCATGACAATTAGGCCTCATGTAGGCCTTATAATAGTTGGCCTATTATAAGTCAAAGTACTCTAAATAAATTAATTAATTAATTAATTAATACCAATGTGTGTTATGATTTGTATCTTTTTACTATAATGCTTAAAGATAACGTTCAGGGTCAGTAAGATTTTTTTTTTTTAAAGGCAGAAATTAATATTTTTATTTAGCATGGATACATTAATTTGGTCAAAAGTGACTGTAAAGACATTTATAATGTTACAAAAGATTTCTATTTCACATAAATGCTCTTAACTTTCTATTAATCAAAAAATCCTGAAAACATGTATCACAGTTTCCACAAAACTATTAAACAGCACCACTGTTTTAAACATTGATAATAATTATATTAGATAACTCTATTCTAGTAATTATATTAGAGTGATTTCTGTAGGATCATGTGACACTGAAGACTGGAGTAATAATGCTGAAAATTCAGCTTTGCATCACAAAAATAAATTACATTTTAAAATGTATTTCAATAGAAAATGGTTATTTTAAATTGTAATCATTTTTCACAATATTGCTGTTTTTACTGTATTTATTGATTAAATAAATGCAGCAGAAAGAGATTTCTTTCAAACACATTCAAAATTGCACTCCACTACACCAACTGGCATTCAAAAATGATTCTGCACCGAGAAATATTTGTGAACAAAGTTTGACAACTAGCCCCAGTTTGCCCCATGTATCACCATCATTTTAACTGTTTCTCAGATGCATTTAGACACGCAAAGAGAGTCTCTTTTCTATATGTGCAGCCCTGTTTGATAATAGCATTAATGCACATTTCCTTTTTGAATTACCAAATGTTAGTATATCCCCATAAACGGAGTCAGGCGCGAGGATGCACCCAGGCCCGTACAGATCGTGGCTAGCCAGTGATGCATGACGATAGCTGAAGCTGTTTGGTGGTGTTTGCAATTACCCCAGTTTACAAACCAGCACATTACTACGTGTGAAAAATCTGCAAGCAATTTGTGGCAGCGGAGAGAGAGGAAAGGCACATGTATCCCAGAGGGCCCTGAGAGACTGGAGCTCAAGAGCTGCACGGAACGCACGGCACTCTGGGAAGAACCGCATTGTAGGGTTAAGGCCTGCAAAATATCAACCTGAAATTCATCAGCTCATTTGTCAACACATTCACATTCTGATAGGAGGGAATGGTTAAGATGTGCTGTCGATATTCACTCCTCTACTAGACAAATATGTCTTAAACAAGTCTCTTCTGCTCATCAAGGCTGCGTTTGTTTGATCAAAAATACAGTAAAATAGTGAAATATTATTTCAATTTAAAATAACTGCTTTGTATTTGAATATATTTAAAAATGTAATTTATTCCTGTGATGGAAAGCTGAATTTTCAGCATCATTACTCCAGTCTTCAGTGTCACATGATCCTTCAGAAATCATTCTGATATGTGACCCTGGAGCACAAAACCAGTCTTAACTCGCTGGGGTATATTTGTAGAAATAGCCAAAAATACATTGTGTGGGTCAAAATTATTGATTTTTCTTCTATGCCAAAAATCATTAGGGTATTAAATAAAGATCATGTTCCATTAAGATATTTTGTAAATTTCCTAACATAAATATATCAAAACTTAATTTTTGATTAGTAATATGCATTGCTAAGAACTTCATTTGGACAACTTTAAATGTGTTTTTCTCAATATTTTGAGTTTTATGCACCCTCAGATTCCAGATTTTCAAATAGTTGTATCTCGGCCAAATATTGTCCTATCCTAACAAACCATACATCAATGGAAAGCTTATTTATTCAGCTTTATTCTGAATGTAAGTATTTTGAAAAATTGACACTTATGACTGGTTTTGTGGTTCAGGGTCACATATGATGATTTGCTGCTCAAGAATCGTTTATTATTATTATTATTATTATCAATGTTGAAAACAGCTGTGGGGCTTCATATTTTTGTGTAAACTGATACACTACCATTTAAAAGTTTGGGTTAGTAAGATTTAAACAAAAGATAATACTTTTATCCAGCAAAGATGCATTAAATTGATCAAAAGTGACAGTGAACACATTTAAAACGTTATAAAAGATTTCTGTTTCAAATAAATGCTGTTCTTTTGAACTTTCTTTTCATCAAAGAATCCTGAAACAATGTGTCATGGTTTCCAGAAGAAAAAAAAAATATTATGCAGCAAAACATTTTTACGACTGATAATAAGAATAATTGAGCTCCGATAATAACTGAGCAGCAAATCATTATATTAGAGTGATATCTGAAGGATCATGTGACACTGAAGACTGGAGTAATGATGCTGAAAATTCAGCTTTGCATCACAGGAATGAATTACATTTTAAAATATATTCAAATAGAAAACAGTTATTTTAAATTTGAATAATATTTCACAATATTACCGTTTTTACTGTACTTTTGATCAAATAAACACAGCCTTGGTGAGCAGAAAAGAAAGGAGAAATAGACATGACAGATTAAATCTACAAAATGTGTTTTTCAAACATACTACGGTAAAACTGTTATCAAGCTGTGATGTCATACATGCCCACGCTTTTCCTCTTCCGTTTGGATAACACATAATTGCACTAAATGCAACGTAAACAATGGTGGCTCGCTGATAAAAATCATTACTGCATAATTTCTTGAGTAGGTGTTGCAGCACAGGATGTAGTTTAGCAAAAACAAACAAACAGCAACAAAGAAAGCCAGCAGCAAGAGATTTCATCAGGAATAATGGATGAAGGATTGCACACCCGAGCTGGTAATGATGTTCCTGCAGCTCAGCTGGCAGAGACTAGTGCTAGCAACGCCAAGGTCACGGGTTCAGTTCCCAGGAAATGCAGGTGCTGATAAAATATATAGCTTGAATGCACTGTAAGTTGCTTTGGAGGTGAAAGCATCTGCCAAATGCAGAAAATATAATAACAAAATGTTTTTGGATGGACACCTTCTGTAATTATTCTATGGATATTAAAAGTAAAAATAAATATATAAATAAATATAAATAAAAAACTTAAATTCTTTGTATTTTTTTCTTATTCCACATATATTAAAAATAAAATAAAATATTATTGTATTTTATAAAATATTTATTTTGATAAAACATTAATCTGATCTATTAGAAATGCTATGACAGGTTTTGCTAAAACGCAAAAACACACAAAAAAATAACATACAAAAGTGTACAAAAAACTGACAATAAAAACAAAAAACTTCAAAATAAAACATTGAAATGTGTCATTATTACCATTAACTCCAAACAATGCTAAATTATTAACAGAAATGAATTGGAAAATACTACTGCTACAATTAATTAAATATCAAAGAAAGAAAATCTCTGGTGGCCAAGATCTTTTGATCGTCCAGTTGCATTGTTACTGTAGCATTATCAGAAATCTTGAGCCTACTTAACTTGTGTCCGATTTCGACGTACCGCAGACTTATCTGCACGGCCCGATGCACACGACTGCCACACCACTGATTTCATGTGCTTCGAGAATCAAACTGAAGCTTAGCGCTGCTTACGGAGCGTGACGGAGAACACAGGAAACCTTTGGAAACATCATTAGTCCTGCATATCTCTGCCTTTGATAACCAGGCCCAGACGGACTCTGCAGACGTCTCCCTTTTGAGAAGTGGATTTAAAGAGACAGATCACTAAAAAATCTATTCTCTCATCGTGTACTTTGACTTACTGTTGAGAAATGTCTAAACAGATATAATTATATATACGTATATATACTTATATGGAAGTCAGTGGGCTCCAAAGTTGTTGGTTCTCTTCAAAACATCTTTAAGCATGCACTGTTAAAATATTTTTCAAAGTTGTAAAGCAAACAAAGATGTTAGATTATGTTTTACAAGAAAATCCTATTTCACTCTACTTTATTTCAATGTTACTTGCTGTTTATTTCTGAGTCAAAATAGTTTTATACCTTTTTTCTGTGTGGTAAAAGGCATTGTTGGATGCGTAAAGTACAATCAAATTAGTAAGTTTGTCAAGTGAGATTTTTATTTTAAAAAGAAAATAATACTTTTTATTACTATTATTAAGATTTTTATAATGCTAAAAATGTTCTACTTCAAAAAAATGCTGTTCTTTGCAACTTTAAGTTCATCAAAAAATCCTCAAAATATATCATGTTTCCACAAAAATCAATCAATTTCAACATTGCTAATAAATTAGATTAATCGCGATCCAAAATAAAAGTTTTTTGTTTATATAATATATGTATATTTATTATGTATCTATAAAGACACACACATACAGTATATATTTTGAAAATATTTACATGTATATATTTATATTCATATAATTTATATTATATATAATTATATTTAATATATAAACATAACATATTTTTATTTAAATATATTCATACACCTGTGTGTCTTTATATATACATAATAAATATACACAGCACACACATGCATTATGTACACGAAAACTTTTTATTTTGGATGCGATTAATTGCGATTAATCGTTGCCCAGCACTAATAATAATAAACAGATTTATGTAGGATCATGTGATGCTGAAAATTCAGCTTTGCATCGCAGAAATAAATTGCATTCAAATAGAAAAAAATTTCTTTTAAATTATATTCATATTTCAATATTTTTACTATATTTTTAATCCAATACATGCAGCCTCGTCTTTCAAAAACATTAGAAAAATGTTACCGACTCCAAACTTTTGTAATGCAGCAGCACATGCGCAGTTTTGCACTTAAATAGTGACTTGGACATCACTATATAGTGAAAATGCCATCCAGCACACAAACCGCCTGAAGCCTTCCCTCGAAGGCCGGATCTATGACATCATCCAGCTGCGCCAGCTCCGCGAGCGACTTGAGCCGAAGGCACGGCTCTCTGCCTTGATTAAAACCCTCTGATTGGTTGGCAGAGAGACGTTGCATGCAAATGGATTAGTCGGCGTGCCAAAGCTGTGCCCATGAAGAACCCAGAATGAAGGAGATTACCCAGAGGCCCGTTTTTAATAGTTTTAGCGTCACGTATTAGACTGAATACGTCGATAAATTGGACGCGGAATTACGGCGAAATGAATTGAAATGAACTTAAAGCACACCCTGACACAGTTTAGACGGACGGTGCAGGACCCCTGAAACGGGAACAGATGCCACTGCGAACGCACACACGCAAATTCACACAGGCACTACAGTTGCCGAGTGTTGAACGCTTTGCAATCAAAGAAATAAAGGGGGCAATCTAGCACACAAACAAGAGATTCCCCATCGCTGCTGCCAACAAACCGGGCCCTCCTCTCGCAGAACAAGGGATGCACTATTGACTAAATCCCCCTCCCCTCTTCGCTCTTTCTCTCTCTACTATTTTTCTCTCTTCAGTCGCCCCTCTGCCAGTCTGCGAGGCGTGGTGCCAACGCTTTCCACTGTCGGGCACTTTGCCCTGCCCTTTATGCAAATGCTTTACTGCCATCCCCAAATCACAACCCCTACTGTCTCCTTTCTGCTAGGTCTGTGCCACTCTGTCTGTCATTTTAAGCAGTCTTGTGTTGTCTCTGTTTAACACCTTCTGGTTCTTCCACGTCTTCCTGTCGCTTTAAAAAAAAAAAAGAATACGCAACCTGAACACAAAATGTCGAAAATCTGGATTGAATATTTTGTTTTTGTACTTTAAACGTCAAGCGTACTTACTGCGCCGCCAAACGGAATTGGAAAATGTAATGACTTCCAAACAGGTTTTCCAAACACTCCCTCTTCCGCCATTGGTCAAACAGATGGATAGCCCCTCCCCCAGACTTCCACCATTGGTTGAGCCAATGTTGCTGTGTTAGGCTGGATGAGATGCTCAAAAAATGTGACCCTGGAGCACAAAACCAGTCTTGTGTCGCTTGGGTATATTTGTAGCAATAGCCAAAAATACATTGTATGGGTCAAAATGATAGATTTTTGTTTTATGCAAAAATCATTAGGATATTAATTAAAGATCATGTTCCGTGCAGGTATTTTGTAAATTTCCTACCATAAATACATCAAAACGTAATTTTTCATTAGTAATATGCATTGCTAAGAACTTGATTTGGCTTCATTTGACAACTTTAAAGGTATGTATTTTGATTGTTTTGCACCCCCGGTTGTATCTCGGCCAAATATTGTCCTATCCTAACAAACCATACATCAATGGAAAGCTTATTTATTCAAAAAATTGACCCTTATGACTGGTCTTGTGGTCCAGGGTCACAAATGTTTTGGGGGAATCAACTTAAGTATTTTTTTTTTTACACACTATTGTAGTATTTAATCATATTTTAAAAGAGCTTTTATTTTTATATTTCAGTTTATTTCACGTTTAGTAATTTAGTCATTAGTTTTAGTAATTTTGATTGTTTAGCTATTTTGATAACACTATACTCTCATTACTTAATGTTATTAATGCATTATCAAACATTAATGAACAATAATCAGCACGTTTGTTACACATTTTATTTTATAAGTTATTTAATAAAAAATACAACAACTGTTCATTGTTAGGTCAGATTTTAACAGTGCATTAGTAAAGGTTCAAAATTAAAATTAAGATTAATAAATGCTTATTTTTCATCATTGGTTCATGTTAACTAATGTTAACAAATAGAATATTAAAGTGTTGTAAAGTGTTACTGTTATTTTTAATATTTCTATTAAGCTTTCATTTATATCTATTTTAGTTTTAGTAATAGTACTTCAACTTCAACTTATTTTATTTTAGTTAGTTGACGAGGAAACGTTAAAATCGTTCTAATATTTACATTTATTTTGTTTTTTTCCATCTAAAATGCATTTTATTTTAGCTTTATTAAATGAGGAAACGAAAACATTTTTAATAGCTGTAGTTAAAAACCCTTTTTACTTCCATAATGTGATGTATTTATCCATGAAATAAGATATTTAATAAGAAACAAATGTAGAGAAGGACTTGATTTTGTCCATCAGGATTGACTGGATGGTGATAAAAGTGGGTAAATTATAAAAGTGGGATCATTTTTTCTTGCTTTTTTGAAACAAAAGAATTTGGTCTACTATGTAGACATGCTCTAATGTTCAGTAAACATGGTAAAATGAGTATGAAAAACTAAATTATGACTGTTTTGGTGCAACAAACCTTGATTATAATTGGAATTCATGGGAAAAATCAGGCTATTGATATGTGCGAGAAGCAAAAGACGGACAGACGAATGGAGAAAGTCCTAAATAAAGACCAATAGATGCTTCCATACAGGCAAAAGAGACCCGTGCCAACACACACACACACACACACACACACACAGGAAACCACATACACTCCTGAGCTATAAAACATGAATCTATTATCATCTATATTTTCATTAACAAGTGTTGTAGTTGTGTAGTCATACTTTCTAAATGAATACAGAAAAGTTTCCAGCCTCTATAACAGTCTGACACCAAAAGAGAAAAGTGTAAATGCTGAGGTCAGGCTTGAGTGAGAGATTTCAGTAGAGCGGTTCAACTTAAACACTCTCTTCCTATCGGTAAATATGACTGCCCACATCCCTTTCCCCATTTCCTGTCCAAACTTCCTCCTGTTGAATTAATAAAGATACAGCAACTTCAGCTCTCCAGGAAAGCAGCGGGCTGACGACAGACAGCGGTGGGAGGTAAACAAAACAAAGGAACCGGCAAACGTGAGAACTCACAGTGCTAATCTCATGCATGAAGTCAGAGATCGCTGGAAGGTCGGATAAAACTAAATAAGCACAGAGCATTCAGTCTGACCACATGGTTGTGACCTGTATTCAGTTAAAAAGTTTTTTTTTTTCTAAAGTTTTGGATCCCACCTTACAACTGAAGCAACAATATTAATTCATTTTCATCAAAATAAATTTTCATCTCAAAAAGATTAAAAGCACAATTAGGTGAAGAATAGTGGAATGCCATTACACTGCCATATATGTGACCCTGGACCATAAGGGACAATTTTTTGAAATTGAGATTTATACTCATATACCATATTTATATTTATACAACATCTGAAAGCTGAATAAATAGGCTTTCCATTGATGTATGGTTTGTTAAGACAGGACAATATTTGGAATCAGAGGGTGCAAAAAATCTAAATTTTTTGGTTTTGAAAGAAATTAATACTAACCTTTAAATAACCTTTAAAGTTGTCCAAATGAAGTTCTTAGCAATGCATATTACTCATCAAAAATTAATTTTTGATATATTTACGGTTGGAAATGTACAAAATATCTTCATGGAACATGATATTTACTTAATATCCTAAGGATTTTTGGCATAAAAGAACATTTTGACACATACAATGTATTTTTGGCTATTGCTACAAATATACCTGGGCTACTTAAGACTGGTTTTGTGCTCCAGGGTCACATATTTAAGAAACAAGAGTAAAGTAAGCACTAAAGTAACTGTTATGTAAATTATTCAATAGTCTACCTTAACAACTATTCATCCCTAAGTGAAAAAAGTGTCACGTTATCCTTAACATTTATACTAAAATAATAATAATAATAATAATAAATTAATAAATAAATATTAGATAATAATATTGCTAATCAGAATGATTATATTTATTAAATAAGAAGAATAAGAAGACGAATAGTATAAATAAATGTAAGATAATGATTATATGTATTCATTATTATTATTATTATTATTATTATTACATTTATTCAATATAAATGTCTAAAAGATCATTTAAAAACCATTGCATATTAGTTACTGGAATTTTTTTTTAAGAGTTATCAGTATTGCTGTGAAAGAAAAAAATCAGTCGAATAATCTCAAGTTTGGCAGGCAGAGTGAAATGAATAAAGCCATGGATCAAGACTTGGTAACAGAGTCTCTCTCTCTTGCTCTCTAGAGGGGCGTAATTGGGTTACGGAGCACAACCGCACCATTGTTTTTACAGTGGATGGATTGTACCAGCGGCATGCCATTCTCACAACAAACGTATTTGAAGGCCGAAAGCATCTCGTTTGTTTGGCCGTTACTGCTCTTGTGCCTCTTACAGCAGGAAGATGTTGGACTTCAAACTTTGTAATGTGGCCCTGATGTATTACGCTTATGATGTATTTGTATACTTTCCAGATCAAAGCCAAATGTAATACTATCAACTAACAACGCTGCGCATAAACGTCTCGTGTTACGACCCAACTGAACACGCAGCGCTTTAGCGGATGCTAACAGGCTGCGTCTCATTAGCGGGAAACCGGCTGAACCGTGAGGATGTTTGACCTGATCGGGTTTCGTTCAGGGTTGCTGTTGCACATTTCAAATGTTGGTCCCTCACACAGGATTTTGGGTTGGATTTTCATGCACTTGATCTCTGGCTTGTGGTTTCTGCGGAAAGGGCCTGTTTTTCTGAGCCATGCGTTCGTTCGTTCCTCTGCTTTCACATATGGCTCCTATTCCACTGTATTTGTCAGAGCAGCTGGGTGGAGAGCGCCGCCCAAACATACTACAGCACCGCAGCAGTGCACGTAAACTAGATCTGTTCATTTCCTGAAGATTATGTGAGAGATTCTTGTGCACAGTTGCTAGGGCATTTTTAGGTTGTTAGGTGGTTGTTAAAGTGTTCTGGGTGGTTACTATGGTGTTGCTAGGTAGTTGCTAGAATGTTCTATGTGGCTGTAAAATGTTCTAAATGGTTGCTGAAGTGCTGCATGTTCTGGGTGGTTACTATGATGTTGCTAAAATCTTCTTGGTGGTTGCTAAGTGAATATGTTCTGGGTGGTTGCTAAAATGTTCTAAATGGTTGCTAGGGCATTGCCTGTTCTGGGTGGTTACTATGACGTTGTTAGGTAGTTTCTAGATTCTTCTAGGTGGCTGTTAAATGTTCTAAATGGTTGCTAGGGTGTTGGCTGTTCTAGATGGTTACTATGGCGTTGCTAGGCAGTTGCTAGAATCTTCTAGGTGGTTGTTAGGTGAATGCTAACTTGTTCTGGGTGGATACTATGGCATTGTTAGGTAGTTGCAAGAATCTTCTATGTGGCTGTAAATTGTTCTAAATGGTTGCTAGGGTGTTGGTTGTTCTAGTTGGTTACTATGGCGTTTCTAGGTAGTTGCTAGAATCTTCTATGTGGCTTTAAAATTTTCTAAATGGTTGCTAGGGTGCTGCATGTTCTGGCTGGTTACTATGGTGTTGCTGGGTAGTTGCTAGTATCTTCTAGGTGGTTGTTAGGTGAATGCTAAATTGTTCTGGGTGGTTACTATGGCGTTTTTAGGTAGGTGCTAGAATGTTATATGTGGTTGTAAAATGTTCTAAATGGTTGCTAGGGTGTTGGTTGTTCTGGTTGGTTACTATGGTGATGCTAAAATGTTCTTGGTGGTTGCTAGGTGAATGCTAAAGTGTTCTGGGTGGTTACTAAGGCACTACCAAGCAGTTGCTAGAATGTTCAAGGTGGTTGCTAAAATGTTCTAAATGGTTGCTAGGGCAATGCCTGTTCTGGGCGGTTACTATGACACTGTTACATAGTTCTTAGAATGTTCTATGTGGCTGTAAATTGTTCTAAATGGTTGCTAGGGTGTTGGTTGTTCTAGCTTGTTACTATGGCATTGCTAGGTAGTTGCTAGAATCTTCTAGGTGGTTGCTAAAATGTTGTAAATGGTTGCTAGGGCGCTGCATGTTTTGGGTGGTTACTATGGCATTGTTAGGTAGTTGCTAGAATGCTCTATGCAGCTGTTAAATGTTCTAAATGGTTGCTAGGGTGTTGGTTGTTCCAGTTGGTTTCTATGGCATTGCTAGGTAGTTGCTAGTATCTTCTAGGTGGTTGTTAGATGAATGCTAAATTTTTCTGGGTGGTTACTATGGCATTGTTAGGTAGTTGCTAGAATGCTCTATGCGGCTGTTAAATGTTCTAAATGGTTGCTAGGGTGTTGGTTGTTCCAGTTGGTTTCTATGGCATTGCTAGGTAGTTGCTAGAATCTTCAATGTGGCTGTAAAATGTTCTAAATGGTTGCTAGATTGTTGGTTGTTCTAGTTGGTTACTATAGCGTTGCTAGGTAGTTGCTAGAATCTTCTACGTGGCTGTAAAATGTTCTAAATGGTTGCTAGATTGTTGGTTGTTCTAGTTGGTTACTATGGTGTTGCTAGGTAGTTGCTAGAATCTTCTAGGTGGTTGTTAGATGAATGCTAAATTTTTCTGGGTGGTTACTATGGTGTTGTTAGGTAGTTCCTAGAATGTTCTAGGTAGCTGTAAAATGTTCTGAATGACTTCTAGGGTGCTGCTACGTGGTTGTTAAAGTGTTCTAGGTGGTTACCAGAGCTGAGTAGTAATTGATTAAATGTAATCTGGATTATGTGATCAGATTAAATTACATTTTAAAATATTCATAATCAGTCTACAGTTACTATCTTATTGATTACATGATTGATTCTCCCTAATTCCTCTTTTTCATCTTTAAATTTTCCTTTGTAAAAAAAAAAAAAGCCTACCACTTACATACACTCAGAAATTCTTCCAGTTTTGTGGACATACACACAAAGATTGCCCAATTTTAAAATACACAAATTCATGTTAATTCTTATTTACATGTAATGCAGGCATTCCCAAACTTTTTTTGTCATCTGAACATCTTTCACCTAATATATTTACTTGAAGATTTAAAAATAAATATTTTAATAATTAAGTATCACATTTGCATGTTCACGGCTCTCTGATGTCAGTTATTGGTCACATGACATGCAGGTTAAAAAAAAAATATATATATATATATTTTTTAGTAAGTGTTTTATTCTGGTTGATGTTATTCTGAAATGACTTATTTTAAGTTTCCTTTTTTATAATTTATTTAAATATTAATTTTCATTAAGCTCATGAAGCCCCTGCAGTTCATTTACAAAACCCAGCTTGGGAAACCTTGACGTAACGTAAAGTTTAATGCACTTAATATTATTAATTACAATGAATGGAATATATTTTCTTATTCTTTGTATTTTTATATCAATATGGTATGAGATTATCCTATTTAAATCAATGTGAGAAACGACTCACGTAAAAAGTAATCTAAAAGTAATCTAAAAGTAGTTAGATTACATTACCTAAAATGTGTAATGTAATGGATTATGTTGCAAACTACAATTTTTGTAATTTGGAATCAGTAGTGGATTACAATTTCTAAGTAATCTACCCAGCTTTGGTAGCTAGGTAGATGCTAGCATGATATATATTCAGCTGACCTGGTGAAATTCAAACATTCGAACATATAGGCTAGAAAAGTAACACGACACCTCTCTTCAACAAAACACAGGGTTTGGAGGTTTGTTTAAATTCAGATACACATGTAAAGAAAAGCACCCAGTTGAAATAACATAATCTCTGAGTTCAGGTCAAATGAGGATACGATAACCTTAGAAATCCTAAAATGTCCGTTGTTTGCAGCTCTCGGATCGTTTTATATATTGCCTTGGGGTTAATACAACCGCACACTTGGCCACAGGACTCGAGCGAAAGGGTCCAAATGACTTCCTGGCTTCTGCGAGGCTGGCGGAGCTCCGGCCAATGCCGTTCTAACTTTAGTATGGAAATAAAAAAGTGACATATGAAAGCAAACACAAGCGAATGTAAGGAAGGAGATATGGAACTTTTCTTGGACGCCCCGTCTTCTCTTTGTTTGTGTAAGTCAAGGCACATGGTAAATGTCATTCTGCATTACGCCGCCGCACGATTTGTATTCCGTTTGTATTTTTCTTGAAACCGCCCAAAGCCCGCCAGGAGGACGGGTGAGCCGAGGTGAGGTTACTGCTGCTTCCCAGGAGCCTCTTTCCATTAAAAATTTAAGACAAAACAGGGAAAACGCCACAAAGTACGGTCATATGAGAAAGACATTGTTCTTAAAGAGATGAACCAAAACAGCTGGACATCTGGTTACCTTTGAGGGAAACGGTCGAGTGGGGAACAGAGCATTTTTACCTGAGCCGTTTGAAGCGTGGAGCTATGATTAGTCTAACACACACTCCATCGCCGACAGGGAGCCACAAATGCGATATCATGAGCTAACTTGAGTTCAGTCCATATCCTATTCCAGATGATATGTGGAGGGACGTTAAACGAATCTGTCCCAGAGCAGCTCATTAACAAATGTGCACCAAACTATAAAGTCTGTTTGTTCTTTTGTGTGCATCACATGTAACACAATGCACACAAATGCAAATGCCACTAGCTACGCAAGCTCAACGCGATTTTGAATTCTGAAATGCGTCAAAATGCAAGAACACAACGCGCCGCATTCTCAGCTCAATTGCTGAACTTGAGGAAAAATTCGAATTGAGGAAGCAAACAGGATGCAGAATTGCAATTCAAATGTTCAGATGTAAAAAAGTAGAATTAAAGGGATAGTTCATAAAATTATGGTTGAACCACTGATGCCACATGGACTATTTTAACAATGTCCTTACTACCTTTCTCAGCCTTGAACGTGTCAGTTGCATTGCTGTCTATGGAGGGTCAGAAAGCTCTCGGATTTTATCAAAAATTTCTTAATTTGTGTTCTGAAGATAAATAACGATTTTATGGGTTTGGAACAACATGAGTAATTAATGACAGAATTTTTATTTTTGGGTGAACTATACCTTGAAAACTGAGTGAAATTCAAATAAATTCATATCACTAAAGAAGCTTTGTTTGAATATTTGAAATGCCACCTAAAGAAATACGTATTTAAATATATTTAATCATATATTTGTATACATCTATATTTACAGAAATTTACATTTCTGAAGAATGCATGAGTGAAATTTCTGCAAAAGTTGCTAGCATGACATTAGTGTTATGTCTAAAAGTCTACAAATATGGCTTGGTCAATCTTTCAGTCTCTATAAATTTAAAGTAAAGTAAAGTAAAACAAAATAAATGAAAAATATGGGTATAAAATTTGTGCAAAAGTAAGTACTAACTGACCCCAGTCACAGAAAGCCCATTCAAAAGTCTACATAAAAAGTCAAACAATTTCAACTAAAATAAAATATATATTGTAATATATCAAATAAGTTTATATATTGTAAATAAATCATTTAAAAAGTTAATTAATAAATTAAATAATTATTAAATTGATCGACTTTTGTGTACCAGGATGGACGAACACTTTATTTCCCAGAAAGAATCACCTGTTGAATTTCTTTAAATTACGATTCAGTACATTCATTTTCCAGCCATACTCATTCAAATTCCAATTCAGCTTCCTGTGATATGTGGCCAGTTCAATTAAAACTCACAGCACTTAATTCTAAATTTGCACAATCCCTGTTGTGCATGTGTTTTTAATGGAGGGAGCTTAATTTAATGAACATAGCCATTTCAGCTCACCTAATGCATGTGATTTTCAATGTAGAAGAAAACTTAAAACTACTACCCAAAAATTTCAGCTGAACTTGCGTGCAAGGTATGAAGCCGCACGGATTTCAGTGGTAAGATGCGTCTGTAAAACTTTCGGTAGAGCTGCACAATGTCATAGTGGTGCAGGGCGGCAACTTTCATTGCATTTATTCTACCCTACATAGGGCTTGTCAGAAAAAGCCCTGCAGCCTGTGGCCTGCAACCACTGCCAGCAGACGCTCACAGGAATCCTGTCCGCGCAAACACACACACACACACACTCCCTCGCTCGCGCTCTGTTTGCTCACAGCTGCAGGGCCTCCTCAGAGTTCATGCGAGGTAAAGATATGCTATATTATGCAACCGTGTATAGATTTTCCACTGCTGGAGGTTGGCCAACTTCCTGCTCGCTCAGAGACGGGCGACTAGAGCTGCCGTGCTTTGTTCCCGCCAGCAACAGGCAGCGATTCCTTGCAGGACTGGTTGGCTAAACAGCACAGCGCGCCATGCCATGTGGCCGCGAGTAACGCTCCACACACGGTTGTTTATGATCTGCCGTCGTTCCTCGCTGCTGCTTTCTGTTTTCACGCAGTTCGGAAACATTCGCGCGCAGATCGTTCGGGTTGCCGTGCAGCGACTTAGTGAGTTTTGACAGATTCTGGAAAAGAAAAAAAAAAAAAAAAAAAAAGAGAGAGACGTAGCTTTCCTTGTGCACATCCACACCCACCAACCCCCAAGACAGGAAAAGCGTCTCTGGCTGTACGGTTTGCTCTTGGTTGCTCTCACACACTGGAGAAATACCTCAGGGTGAAATGTGCACAGGGTCCTGCTGTGAACTCGTTTATGTTTTAGTTAATGATTTTTTTGGGCTCAGTAATCTTATCTAAGATAGGGAGTTTTTGACTGTAGGTCATCAGAGGTCACAAACTAACTTTCTGAAACTCTTTGCACTGAAAGTTTTACTGCTTTTATTTAATGCAAATATATATGAAAGCCTGTTTCCACGTCAGACTAAAAAAAAGTAAATGTGACTTTATATTCTCACAATTGTGATCATTTTTCACATTTTTTAAATTTCTCACAATTGCAATTTTATTTCTTGAAGTACTATCTCATAATTGCAATTTTTTTCACTATTTAGACTTTAATTTTTCAATTGCAAATTCATTTCTCACATTTGTGACTATCTTTGACACTGAGACTTGAATTGAGACTTTTTTAAAATAAGTTATTTGATTTCCTACAATTGTAACTTACTGTGACTTTCTATCTCATTTTTGTAATTTAATTTCCCACAATTTAGACTTTAATTCTTTCAATTGCAACTTTATTTCTCACAATTGTGACTTTATTTTATTTTTAAAAGCAGTTTTATTTCTCACAATTGTAAATTATTGTGACTTTCTATCTCATATTCGTAACGTAGTTTCTCACAATTTAGATTTTAATTCTTTGAAATGCAACTCTTTTCTCACAACTGAGACTTTATTTATTTATTTTTAATAATTTCTTACAATTGCAACTTTATTTCTTGTAACTGCAAATGTCTATCTCAGAATTGGGACTTCATTTCTCACAATTTAGACTTTAATTCTTTCAATTGCAACTTTATTTCTCACACTGAGACTTTACTTTATTTTTAAAAGCAGTTTTATTTCTCACAATTGTAACTTATAGTGACTTTCTATCTCACATTCGTAACGTAATTTCTCACAATTTAGATTTTAATTCTTTGAAATGCAACTCTTTTCTCACAATTGAGACTTTATTTTTAATAATTTCTTACAATTGCAACTACATTTCTTGTAACTGCAGCTTTTTATTTCTCACAATTTAGACTTTAATAATCTCAAATGCAACTTTTTTCTCACACTGAGACTTTATTTTAAAAACAATAAGGACTTTAGTACTCACAACTGTGGCTTTAGGTGAGAATATTGAGGTGGAAATGGACTTTCATTTTGCCTACAGTTCCATGGAAGAAATAAAAGTTGACACAAATGAGACAATTGCCGACATATACAATCAATTTTAAAGTACATGAATGACACTGATGTGAATAGCATAAACGAGAGACTCTCCAAAACCCATGTGGGAGTACTGGGATCTTATTCTTGGAAATAAATATCTGAGAAGCAGGAGACATAAAAAAGTCATTGAATCTTGATATGAAATGCCATTCGCAACTCATTTTTCTTCCCTAATGTGACATTCAGAAAGAAAACATGAAAGACAGGATTTCACTGGGAAAAGATTGAACAATGAAGAGTTAGAGTTACATACTAAGTGATTGAAGGGGTTGAATACGTTTTGTGATGTCAGCCGAAAAAGGAAAGTCATTTCATAAGGAGAGCAAGTTATTACATTTTGATGAAAGATTAAGATTTGGATTAATATGCTTCGATGAATCATACACAAAAAGCACAGGAATGTGCATTAAAAAGGTAAAAGGGTCAATTTTGATTGCATGATAAATTAAATCACATTGCCAGTTGGGATTCAAATAAGATCTCATTTGGGACTTTTCTTCTTCTCTTCTACAGAAATCCGGAACTCTTCAGGAAATCTAAATCAGCTCCAGCCAATAATATTCCTTGACAACCTAAACAATAAACAGCCAATCACAGCTGTCGCTGAGGTGTGCCGCACATGTGCGGTGGTGGGCGTGGCCAGGTTGAGAGGAAACGTGCTAATGCGCTGCAGGTTGACTGTCAGAGGTTGTGGAGGCCATATGGGTTAAGAGTCAGGCGAGGATCTGGCACACGTGGCAGCATTTTCTCGCATGCGCTCTGTTGGTGCCGGCCGTGATATGTGCAGTGGCCACCAGATTGACACGGATGAGCAAAGAATGCACACCTGCGTCTCATGCGCTTAAGTGTGTGCAGGTGCGAGGCTGCGCACACGTGTGTGTGTGTGTGTGTGTGTGTGTGTGTATGTGTATGTGTGTGTGTCCAAATGCATTATGCATGAGGGTGGAGTGTTTTAAATTTGTGTTGTTCATTGACAAAAAGAGGCAAAATAGAGGAAGGAATCTAAGAGAAACAATGGAAGTGGAGTTATATTATGTGCGACGTGGAAATGTGTCTACTGGAGTTGTGCATAATTCAGAACTGAATTAACAATGCCTTTTAAATTCCAACTGAATTTGATTTGAGCAATTTTCTGAACTGAATTTGAATTGAGATAGCAAACAGGATGCAGAATTGCAATTCAAAACCATTCCAAGGAAGTAGAATTAAAATTATTTACATTTTTATATAACTGTAACTAGAAAGACACCAAGACACCTTAAAGTTTTGTTGGATGGATGGAAGGATGATGGATGGACAAAAACAGTTAAAAATAATCAAAAGAATTTTTCATTTGGAAAATAATGAATTATCCATAAACAGGTTGTTTAATATAAAAACCTATTTTATATTAGCCCAATATAACACAGTAAAATAAATAAAATAATAATTAATTATTATTGAATAATATAAACCAATTTATAATAAATCAATAAAATAATATTTAATGAATTAAAATAATTAATAAAATAAAACTTTCTTAATAATTACCAGCCCAGCTTTTATAATAGATTTTGGTCATATCACCCACTCTTTTTGACTGTTGTGCACAGTCTATATTAGGATCAGTGCATTTCAGAACTGCGTCCCTCAACAGGGTCGTATGGCCTTGACCTCCGGCTGCGTCTCATAATAAGCATGTTGGTCTTAAACGTCTAGGGCGTTTGATCTGTCCCGCTGTGGTCCGTCATGGAGTGGCACTTTAACAAAAACAAAGTAAAACAAAGAGAAACTGATCTGCTCAGACAGTGATGGAACCAATGGAGCGCAAAGCCAGAGTGGGAAATTTTGCCTAGCAACACCGCGAACCCAACCCATGCCAACGCTGGCATAGCCATCCGATGCAACCCATAAATCCAGCAAACCCCTCGCAGGGGAGTCCAAAACGCACACCATACTACGCTCTTAAAAATACACGTTCCAAAAGGAGGTTTTCACAACGATGCCATAGAATAACATTTTTGGAACCTTGAAATGAACAGTTTTTAAACGAGCCATTTTTAGAAATCTTGAAGTGGACAGTTCTAAAAAGAACCAGTTTTTCTTAGAACCTTTGAACATTCTAAAGAACCTTTTCCATTTTAAAAAATGGAAACCTTTATTTTTAAGAGTTTAGACGGTTTCCGTTGCACGTTCGCAAGATTGCGATCGCTCCATCTTTATGCCAAGCCTTCAAACAGCTGCTATGGGAACTCTTTCTTCCAGTTTGGTAGACTGAGGCCTTCTCTATTTTCACAAAGATGGTTTTGATCGGCTCCAAGCGTACGTTAGCGACTGTACAAAACCGACGTTTCACGGCTTATGTATATGCGAGCTAAGTTATGTAATTTGCGTTTGAGTGTGTGTCCCGTTGCCATCGCAACAGCACAACATATCAGCAAGCACAGAGCCGCAGCAGAGCTATGGGCACTGCCAGGCCGCTGCCAAGGCCTAATCCATGCCAGGAGTGACATGAGCGAAGGGAAAGGGAGGAGGACACACACACACACACACACACACACTGGATATCCTCCTATTCTTTTGGCTGGAGACTCCCATGGCAATGGCAGTAGGAATCCATTCTCCACGGATACTGGGACAGCTGTGCAGATACTAGATGAGAGCCGATTGGTTTGGGCCTTTTTGCATTAAAGCTTAAGACAAAAACTAGGTGTTTTATTCTAGGCCGTCCTTTTCCATGCCAGCACGCATTTGATCATTTGGCCGGCTTTGTGTTTCCCACCACCTAATATAGTGAACGGCAGAATAAAACAGCTCTTTGACACATTTATTACATCCATTATGGACTGAAAATTTCCTCCGGTGTTTGTCTCTCTATAAACCTTGACATGCTCATTTAAAGGCTCTCTTTGTGTAAAAAACCAGTAAGGAAATGACTTCTGAAAACACTTCTGCATGAGTTGAGAGAGTATGTGATAAGTGGCAATAACTTCAGAGGGGTTATATAATGAAAAATCACATTTTCCTTGTTTTTTTTGGAATAAAATAGTATGATGTACGATGTAAACTCACTCTTCAGGCCATTTATTTAAACTAAATTGCAAAAACATCTCATTTTATTGGATTTCTGATCTCGAAAGGTAAAATGCTTTAATGACCATCAACATTTACACAGCAAAAATGCCTTTTTGGTGCTCAAAAACAAAATAAGGCAATAGATTGAGGGGCGTAAAGATAAAAGGTCATAAAAGGTCATAAAATATGATCATATGGATGGACTGCTGTTCTGAAAAAGGGTTAAACGTTTTTCTCAGCACTACATACTGTAGTTGTATGATACACGTTATCATTCATGTCGTAAAAGTGAATTGAAATGACAACAAAGCACCTCAAAATGTGTGATACAAGTCTTCAGATTTATTTGCTTTATTATGACTGACAAATATGCATCATATTACTTTTATTTGTTCATGTTAAAACTGTGCAATCCAAATGAATGTCCAAATTTTATATGAAATTCAGATACATAAGTCTTCATTTCTTTTTCTCAGAGTATGGACTTTTAGGGTGCTGTTTTTGCCCCTTTTTTGTTTGACAGACTTTGTTCTTATTTGCTTTTTTGTGTGAAAAAGAGCAGATAAAACATTCAGCTAAACTCCTTTTGTGCATACCGTAAGATGGGATGTCATTCAGGTTTGGAATGAATGAGTTAATGACCAAATTAAAATTCATTCATTTTAAATAATTAATTTGACTTATTGCTTTCAATTCTATTCACACACAAACAAAAGTTTAATCCTAAGGAACAAAGAGAGCATGAAAAATGGTCATGGTTTTGAAAAAAATATGGAGCCTCCTGAATCTGGTATAACATGAAAACTGCATATAACCAAATATATGGAAAAGTAGGTGTCTTGACATGCACTTTAGGTTCTGATTAACATACGTTACAATCACGTGTAGTCCCCTGTCTTGTACATGGTCAACCTTTCCTTCATGTTCTGTAGACCATCTACATGCGTAAATTTGTAGCAGTGTGAGAGATTCATGTAATAATGTTTGCCATACGTTCTGCGTTTGGATCTTGTGTATCTTTAAATACAATGCACAAGATACAAATTCCAAACACTTTACTGCATAAACTGTAAGTGCACCTCAGGGAAATGAATACAATATGATCCTGTAGTCTCTGAACATGAATGTCTTTGTTTGTGGTCTTTTATTATTGCTGACCGTACGGCGGGTACAGCTTTGACTGTCGGCTAGGGGACACGGCTGACGCCCCGTGAGAATGAATAAGTAAAAGGAACAGAGCGTCCCTGTGCCCGTCTGGCATTGTAAGCATCCCGTCTCTGTGCCATGAAACCAGCTCGACTCAGTGCCACTGGACACCATTTGGTCAAACGGGAGACTCTGGTTTCATCACATGAGCGCACAATACCGCCACGGCCCTCTGAAGTGAAACGCAAGATCAACTAGTTGTCCTCTTCAAACGTCACTCCCGTGATCTGCCCGAGAACTTCAACGTGGAACAAAATCTTTAATTTATCAATATAGCATTATTCGTAAGCGAAAATGACTGTAAAAAATTTTGAAATGGAAAGACTGAAATCGTATTTTGTTGCAAAACATACTTCAATAATCTTTGTTTTATTTAGGCTACAACTTTGCAATGTTTTACAGTGTAATTTTCACAATTAATCATAAAGAAATGGCAATTAACGTGAAATTTAGAATCTGTTTGCAGTAGAAACACTGAAATAGTATTTTCTTGTGTTCCAATAACTTTGTCGCATTTACAATTTCAAAAACATCATGTTTTGCAGTGTAATCAACTGTAATACATGCTGTTTCATTGTAAATTAATTCAGCTTTACAGAAAATATTTACTTTTAAAAAAAAAATTGTTTTTCACCTTTTTTGATAGTTGACAATGAACTAGTGAAGACAAAAGGGTGATTTAAAAAAAAAAGTTAAAAATATAAAAGAAATGGTGACTAGTCACATTACAAGAAATTGACACATACGTCAAGTACCTAACCAAAATATAAAATAAATATAATCAAATAAATAAAAGGATATACATAAAATGAAATATAATCAAATAAAATAATTGATTATAATGAAAATAAATAATTATACATATATATAATTATTATTATTATATAGTTTGGATGTGCAGACTTCTGCCTTAAAAATGGTAAATTGTCCAAAAAAGCATGTCAATACTTTTTCTAAATGTGAATGTGTATTTAAACAGTCACTGGTGTCTTAGAAAGGCTAAGAAAGGCTAAGAATGTAATGGACAACCGGCCCCTAACGGCGGTCCTGCAACGCTCCCTAATCCTGTGCTAAAACCACTTGAGCTTTAGAATTAGAAAAAGAAGGACAAGTGAACGAACGAACAAGAATTCAAGCTTAAAGACACAGTGAATCAGAAAGTGAAAGACGATAAAAGTGTTAAATTCTGCTGTGTGGATTCAGACTGTGGCTCCGTCAGATTTTAATCCCGAGAGCAGCTGTTCCAACTCATTTTCCAGGCCCGGGGAGCGAGCTAAACCAGAGCATCTAGAGCGACTCTAGAGTGACTAAGTCAGGTTTGGGAGAAAGTTAAGCTTGTCATGGCTGAACGGCCTCATCCATCTCAGCCGAGATTGTTATTGGGCCGAAAATGCACAGATATCCTTCGCTACTGATTAAAGTTTTCTGAAGCGAGATACAAAAGGTTTCTCCTTAGCACTGTGAAAGTCAGATCCAGTTTACGTAAGATGCATAAAACCGGCTGCGAATCAAATCCTCGGGATTCATAAAAGTCACATCTGCTAATCTTAGTGACTGGTTAATTAAAGTATTCGGATTTTCTTCAGATCAAGTTGAAAGAAATATGGTTTAAAAAAAATATATTACGTTAAAATTATTTTAAAATGTCCAAATTGGTACTTGCTTGATTTTTAATTTATTAATTAATTTATTTATTTATTTATTTTTTTTAAATGGCTAATTAATAGAAATGCCAGTTCCAAAATCCAGACATTTTTAAATTCAGTAAAAACAAGCAAACAAATAAATATATATCTCTTAAAAATCCAGAAAAATCAGGAATATTGTGAAATATTATTAAAACATAAAATAAATATTTTCTACTTGAATATTTTTTAAAATGTAATTTATTCTTGTGATGCAAAGCTGAATTTTCAGCAGCAACATAATTATTCCAAACTTTTGACCACCACTATATATATATATATATATATATATATGTATGTATCTGATGTGCAGGCGTACTCTTGACTGGAGTCGAATATTTTCTGAATTCAGATACTGAAATATCCCGGAGTGTTAATGACTGAGTGTGAGCTGCACATCCACCCAGGCTTAAATCAGGCAGGTGTGACCCTGCAGCTGTATGTGATAATCTCTCTCTCTCTCTCTCCTTAATTATACAAAACACAAGTACATAATTAGATATAATTTTTGATGTCGACCCTCATTTTCAGCCCGAAGCAAATGAATTTAATTCAAAATGACCTTCAGTGGCCAGCAACATTTCTTTACTAAATAAAAGGAAACTCTTTCAGTGGCTTTATGGTCATTTGTATAAAAAGTTTTTTTTTTTAATGTAATTATTAAATAATTTTCCTTACAATGACTCTAATAAGTTGCATTTTTAACTTTTAAGCAGTAAAATGTAAATAGTCATTTGCATGGAAAGCAGATGTGACAGAAATGTTACTTTCTGCCATATTAAACAAAGTAATATTCCTGTTTGCCATTTGTTTACATCAATTAAAGTATATTCAGATCTTGAACAGCATGATCTATAACCAGTGCATTTCTAATTGCCGCATTAAGCAGCAGCCCCAAAAAACTCCTCAAGGCACTTGTTCACTCAGAAAAAGCTTTGTTCAGTAACTCATTTCATCTTTTTATTTACATTTAATATCATTAATGACCTTCTAGGCCTGCTTTAATTATTCACAGCCACCAAACAAGCCAAAATGTAAATCTATTCGTCAGACGTGAAGCTCCGAAATTCAAGCGCAAAACTGGAGACGCACAGACCTGCTCTCTCTCCTCTCGCAGCGCAATATCCAAAACACCCTTTACATTTATTAAAATACTGATATAAGTACATTGAAATTGCTTTAAAATAAGCTGTGGATTATTTTTTTAATTAGTGCAAGAAACAAAGATCAATATATTAGATAGATAGATAGATGAAAATAAAATAATTAAATGGATGACCTTATATATTACATAAATAATAAAATAAAAATGAATAAGATCATATATTTATTTCATCTGAATTAATAAAATAATCACTTTAAATAGATAATATAGTAAATAAATTACAAAATGTCAATTTCTCTGCTCTGAAGCCTTTAACCGAGCCAATAAAAGCTTGAAGTCATCCAGTAATATAATAATAATATTGCATATTTGCTTTTCCAGTTGCGACTGACCCAGTGCCGTTGTTTTCTCTGGAGCAGACACAGGTATGATTCAGTGCAATATAAACAGGAAAATATGTCAATTTCAGACCCAAGAGATAAATCTGTTGCAGTCCGCTTACTAAGAAACCACCTACACTACAGTAATGTGCACATATCCTAT
This sequence comes from Tor tambroides, assembly GCA_021397915.2. NCBI lineage: Eukaryota > Metazoa > Chordata > Actinopteri > Cypriniformes > Cyprinidae > Tor > Tor tambroides. Next base: position 17,781 of record JAFVLL020036973.1, on the reverse strand, counting down.
CAGACATACAGTGCCTGTACTCAAAAGAATGCTGATATAAGGCCATACATTTTTGATGTCCTTTTCAGACTCAACATGTCAATTAAATCTCAGAATAATTCCTAGTTCAAATTGCACCGCTTCAATCAATTAAGGAACATGGCTATGCACAGTAACTATTGTATTTTAAATGGGAAACAGGCCGGCGCTTGCACGCCCAAAGAAAAAGACACGCTCCCTGGTTCTGCAAGCATGCGGTGGGGGCATGGAAGTAAAACTGTTTTAATACAACCACTGTAAAACTCAGGAATGAATTACACATAACACATGCAGCACAAGCCAACTGTCCTCCATGGCAGATATATAAACAACTGCAGCATATGACAGAGAGACTGCACTAACTCACGCAGGACAACCTCAGGAACCATCGTGAATTAGAGCCAGCTCTATCGCTGAAGACAAAGAATCTCTAGAAACCCCGTTCAACTCTGCACTATGATGATTGTGAGATTAGAAACAGACGTCATGAATAAGAATTTCTCTTGCTTTCTAACCTGATTGAAACGGCAAATCTGAAAGCGGTTGTGTTTCTCAGTTTCTCAGAGTTTGTGTGTAAGTCTTTAAAGTGTTCATGTGTGCCTATATATCTATTTTAATATGAGCATGCACAAAAACTGAATAGATTTTTTAAAAATTAGAGAAATATAGAAACATAAAAGTATCAAATCTAATATATTTTGTAAAGGTTTATGGCAAACTTTTTCCATTCTGGAGAAAAAAGTGACCCTACCCCGCATGGTGTGGCAAAAGACATAAAATACTTACAGTATGAACATGCGTCTATGCATAAATAATTTACTCTATAAAACGCTGAATTTAAAATAATAAGAGTCAAATGCACAAAAACATTGCGGTGCAGCACTCTGAACATAAAACTGCATAAACTAATAAACTACAATAAATTAATGCAAATAATTTCCTATGAAAATCTGAACATGAATTAACAATGTTAGGCATAAATTTGCAACTTTTTACATTTGTAAACACTTCAAGAAACTATAACTTATGTGTAAACAGAAGCTTTTAGATGTGCATTAGAAATTATACAGATTTCACACCAGAACCAAGTTACAATCCCAAAAATTCTCCAGCTGTATTTCACAAATTTCTCAATCCCAACTTAGTGCATTTTTAAAAATGCATTTGTCAAAGTTTGCACGTAAAAAATGCACAATATGCACAAGCATTCGTGAGTTCAGATCAGAAAAGCTGGCAAACTGGCGTTTTGGGGCAATGCTGGCGACCTTTGACATTTCCCCCCCAAAAAAATCATAATGCGAACCGATCAAGTTCAAAACTCTTACAGCAACAGCATCAAACATTGGACTTTCCAAAGCCCGCGCGCGTCTTACAATCTCTCCAAGTGAAGCTACGCAGAGTGGGACGAAGCGAGAAAAAAAACACGACACGAAAAGCTAAACACGCAGTTCAAGGTCTATCTATACGTATCCACTCCTCCTCCTCGGCGCTCCTTTTATATTAAATCGATTTCCAGCGAAGCGCCATTTTCTGCCCAAACCATGCGCACTGAAAGCGCGTAAAGAAGGTCAGCTGGAGACGTGCCACCAAACGCGCTCTAGCACAACAGAAACAGTCCCGCGGTCGAGGGGAACAGCTGACAGACGCGTACGCGAATCAATCAAGCAGAAGAATAAGGAATGCTTTACCTGTGTGAGGCAGTATGGAGAGTACATGCTTATATGTGAGATGCGTTACTGAAGCGGGATGGAAGTGGCATTGCCGTCCCGCTCTCGCTCACTGCACGCTGCTGTAACTCCGCCTAAAGCGGCTGAAAGTGAAAGCTTGCACAAAGTTTTGCGAGGAGAAAACTTTCTCTCCCTCCCTCTTCTCCCTCTTCTCTCTCTCCCTCTCTCTCTCTGACTGAACAAGCGTTTTATGAGCCTGACGGATATACGTCTCAATGAGTGCAAATGCGTGTACGTGTACTCTAGAAGGTAAGATTTACATAGTAAAGAAGTAGAGTAAAAATGTGCCTCATGTGGTGGCAACTTATACATTTTCTAGACTTAGGTCAAAAATATGCCAGATTCAACATAACTAATTATAGGTTACACACAAAAAGTCATTTTTATGATATACATGTTCACTTTTAACATTATACAAGACAGATCATTAGTTGATTATAGAAATGTCCTGAAACTAAATATATTTTAAAATATGCAATATTAATATATGAACGGAGTTCATAGTTTGTCAAGCTTGTTTGAATAAAATGCCAAGCATGGTTGAATAAAAAATATTTTATATATATATATATATATATATATATAATGTAAAAAGAAAAAGTGCAATTGTTAAATGAACTATTTTGGCATTAAATGGCCCTTAAAAATGCGTAGTGATCCTAATTTAGTTGTTGAATTGGTCATATTAAATCATATCTTTGATTTTAATATATATATATATATATATTCAGATTAAATTTATATATATATATATATATATATATATATATAAATATATAGTTGATTTATGTAAGTGAGGATAGCAAAATAAAGTAAACTGTGACATATTATACCTATAAGTTCTTCATACAGTGGACTACCAGTAAAACTGGTAAAAATTTGGGAGCAAAAATTTGATTTGACACTTTGACTTGACCATGTTTTGTTACGTACCTTTCTATCAAAGTTATCTGACATTATCAAGATGAATTTGTTCTGACACAGTTTAGTTCTTGTCATACTTTATTACCATTTTCTAAACTATAGCAAATAAACTGTGATAATGTGAGAAATGTTGAAGGTGACTGAATACATTTTAGTTTGACTATATATATATATATATATATATATATATATATATATATATATATGTGACCCCTGGACCACAAAACCAGTCTTAAGTGTCAATTTTTCAAAATTGAGATTTATACATCATCTGAAAGTTGAATAAATAAGCTTTCCATTGATGTATGGTTTGTCAGGATCGGACAAAATTTGGCCGAGATACAACTATTTGAAAATCTGGAATCTGAGGGTGCAAAATATCAAAATATTGAGAAAATAGCCTTTAAAGTTCCCCAAATGAAGTTCTTAGCAATGCATATTACTAATCAAAAATTAAGTTTTGATACATTTATGGTAAGAAATTTACAAAATACCTTCATGGAACATGATCTTTACTTAATATCCTAATGATTTTTGGCATAAAAGAAAAATGGATAATTTTGACCCATACAATGTATTTTTGGCTATTGCTACAAATATTCCCCGGCGACTTAAGACTGGTTTTGTGGTCCAGGGTCACATATATGAAGTATTGAAAAAATGAAAAAAGGCCACTTATTAAACCTATGTCTAAAATGTAAAAGCTTAAAAGTAAATGAATAATTAAAAAGTAAATAAATAGCAGATCTTAATAAATAACAGGTCTTAAAACATACAAATATCAAAATTGTTAAATTGATAAAATGTTAAAATAAATTAGTTGTTAAAAATGACAAAAGATAAATTAAAAATGGGCCAAACTTATTAAAACTATGTTTGAGATTTGAAAGCAAGCAAGCAAATAAATAAATAAATAACAGACTTTCACAGATATTCTTAAAGACAGTCTTAAAAACAGGCAAATGTTAAAATTTACCAATTAAAAATGTAGCTTTTTTTCTTTATCTTTCTTTACAAAAAACCAAGTTCACTAAACTGCTGCCTATTTTTGTATCTTGACTAATATTTTCAAATGTGAATATGAATATATTAAATAAGCGTTCATGGCATGCATGAATAAAGGTGGGTGTTTTGAGTAAAAGATAAAGGAAGGCTGAATAAAGGAATGAATAAAAGAAGGTTTGTGCAATGGCATGCAGACATACTTCATAAAAAAACTTCATGTGCACTAACTAATGAGCAAGTGGAGTAAAAATAAAAAGCGAAAAAATGCTATTGTTTTTTGTCCGTTAATGCAAGTTATAAAAGAGTAAATATATAGCCTATAACTGTCTGCAGATGACTGTCAAAGGCATTGTACTCAGCGTTGCATTAGCTGTTAAAGACACAGGCACACTGTAGTGAAAGTAGCGGCTGTGCTTTTCCAAATTTGCAAAAAACATGAAAGCAGTGAACATTAAGGCAAGAGCAGGCGGCGAGTGGAGGTACAGAGTTTTGGAGCGTGTCCCTGGGTGGGGGTGAAGTCATTGAGCAGAACCGGAGCTGAAGGCTGGATGTGCCACCGGAGGCCTGGAGATTTATGAGGCCCTACTGCCTGTGCAGTTCCACCGCAAGCCACTGCAGGGGAAACAAAGAGAGAGCCGGCACTGTGTGGCCAATTACAGCCCTCTGCCAAGGGATCCAGGGAACGGCAGAGAGCTGGAGACGGAGGGAGAGTCAGCTGCAGATGGGAGGAAGCCGGGGGAGTGAGGAGAGAGGAAAGCGCTCTGCGCCGCTTCGGGACGACCACACAGGAAACGCATACCTGCGTGAATCATCACCAGTTACCTTATGTGACCTTTGACCTGGCACGTGTTCATGGGTGGTTCGCAAATAACACGTCCTTAAGCACTGAAGCTCAACACTTTAGATTAAAATGAAATAGATTTAGTCTGAATGAAAAAAAAATAGCACTTAGTTAACATTAATTAATGCATTAAGTAGGTTACACTTTATTTTAAGGTGTCCTTGTTACAGTGTAATTATACATTTAAGTACGAGTAGTATTAATTAACTACATGTCCTTATTATATGGTTAGGGTTAGGATTAGGGTTTGGCTTAGAGTTACTTTCATGTAATTATGCATAATTAAGTGTTATTATAATAGTAAGTACATGTAACGTGTAACAAGGACACCTTAAAATAAAGTGTTACCAAATGATCTAACAATGAGCAATTCATTTGTTACAGTATCTATTAATCAGGTATTACTTAGGTTAAAATGTATAGATTTATAAAAGAGAAACATGTTTATTCTAGTTTTCACAATTTTTTTAATCACCCTATTTAGTTAGTTAGTTTACTTAAATGGTCCAAAGGTGTTACAAATGAATACACAAATATTCAAAATTAATATAACATTTATAAATAAAAGTGTTAAAAAACAAACAAAAAAACAAAACAAATAAGTAACACTTTACAAGGTTCCATTAGTTAACTAAAATTAACTATGCATTAATTGCATTGACTACAATTAACTAACAATGATTTTTATTGTAATTTTGTATTTATATTTTTTTTCTAGTTTTCACTATTTTTTTTAAATCATTATTTATTTATTTGCAGTTCACTTAAATGGCCCTTCCATGTTACAAATGAATATTTGAAAAGCACAAATATTAAAAATTAACATAAAATTCATAAAGACATTTTAAATATGAAATAGATAACATTAATGTTATTGATGTTAGTTAATAAAAATACATTGTTAGTATATTGGTATTGTTAAAAATCTATTACATATCCACGACACAATGTTAACAGATGCAACTTTTCATTTTAGTAATGTGTTAGTAAATGCTGAAATCAAATCTTCTTAGATTAATAAATGCTTTTGAATGATTTTATTTTTCATTGGTAGTTCAGGTGAACTAATACTGTGATATGCCAGTGACACAATAAAATCATACAAAAGTTTTCATGTCAGCTACCCATTGATACCTTGTGTTACCAAACAATGTTGGTCTTTTTGGTAGTAAACTAGTAAACTGTTAAAGTGCATGAAAGCAGGTGGATTTAAATGGAAGGGAATTTCCCATCCTGAGATCCTGAACTGATTTGTAACAAAATGCCACAAAACCAGTTCAAAGTGCTTCAGTGGTGAGAGGAGAGGAGGTTTCTCCAAACCGAAGGAACGTCAGGCACAACGTGATAACTCATGTACCACCTCTCAATGTGCCCCACATTTAGTGGTTTGAGTGGGTACAAGACTGCTAAACTAACACATGACTGAACCACACGCTAGCAGTAAATCAACAGCTGCTGGATAGCTTTGCACACAGCATTAGACCTACACTCTTCAAAATAAAGCTTCTTTATTGGCATCAGTGGTTGCACAAAGAACCTGTACCACCCATGGAACCCTTTCATTCCGCAAAAGGTTCTTTTAGATTATTCAAATGTTTTCCACACTAAGAAAAATGGTTCTTTTAAGAACTGTTCATTGAAAGGTTCTTTGGGGAACCAAAACTGGTTCTTCTGGCATCACTGTGAAAACCCCCTTACGGAGTGTAGATTTATATTTACTTATTCGGCAAATGCAAAATGCAAATGCAAAAAGATCAGTTGTACGTAGCATTGCAAATGGAATGGAAATTTCCAGAAACTTTCCAAAAATTTTCATAACTTTACAAAAGTTTCCAAAAAAAAAAAAAAAAAATCCACCCTTTATAAACCTAGTTGTATGCCTGCATATCAAACCCGTGACATTTATTTACTTTACCAGTTGAGCTACAAAACCAAAACTGCAAGTGAAAGCTTGACTTGTTCTGAGATTCGAGGTTTATATATTGCATGCTTATTTTTGTTCTCAAGCTCAAGTTCAGTGGTTGTCAACTGGTTTTAAAGGCACAGATGTCAACAACAAAAGACATACTGTATGGGTCAAAAGTTTGGAATAATAAAGATTTTTTCATGTTTTTTTAAGTCTCTTATGCTCACCAAGGCTGTATTTATTTAATCAAAAATACAGTAAAAACATTAAAAATGGGAAAATATTATTATAATTTAAAATAATGATTTCTATTTGAATATATTTTAAGATGTAATTTATTCCTGTGATCAAAGCTGAATTTTCAGCATCATTACTCCAGTCTTCAGTGTCACATGATCCTTCAGAAATCATTCTGATATGCTGATTTGCTGCTCAAGAAACGTGTTATTATTTTCAAAATTGAAAACTGCTGTGCTGCTTCATATTTTTGTGAAAACTGTGAAAGTTGATAAGTTTGGTATAAATGAGTAAATAAATACATTTTATTTAACAAGGATGTATTCATTTGATCAAGTGACAGTAAAGACATTTATAATGTAACAAAAGATTTGTATTTCAAATAAATGCTGTTTCTATTCATCAAAGAATCCTGAAAAAATGCATCATGGTATCCACAAATAATGTAAGCATTGATAATAAGAAGAACCATTATTATTAATACCAATAATAATTGATTTAAAAAAAAATAGCAGCAAATCAACATATTAGAATGATTTCTGAAGCCTCATGTGACACTGAAGACTGGAGTAATGATGCTGAAAATTCAGCTTTACATCACAAGAATAAATTACAGTTTAAAATATATTCAAATACAAAACACTTATTTTAAATTACAATAATATTTCACAAATAAATGCAGCCTTGGTGAGCAGAAGAGACTTTGATCAGACGGGGAAAGGTTTTATACCCATCGGTTGAGAACCACTGATTCGTTATGAGGTTCATAGCCTAAATACTAATATGTCATGACGAAAATTTTAGCAGTCGTTTCTCCAGAAAATAAAAATAGAAAAGCATACTGCTATAAAAATCAGCCCAAAATACAGCCAGGCTCTCCTTTTCCTCTAAATGAACTCAACGGATGATATCGTCTGACACATTCCTGATATCCAACGTGGCTATATTTTACACCCCAGCCCCTTCTGTACTTCCAGCCAATGGCGTTTCATCATTTTCCCTCCATTTCTTCGACCGCCTGCCCTGCTCCCTGAGACGCCGGAGCAACCCAGATTTTTTTCTCCCCAAAACGTTGGCAAAAGCGATCCGCTGGAAACGAGGACTAGAAAAGCGGCTCCCAGCTCATTAACAGTCTCATTTTCAGTCATCCACAGACTCCCCTTCCCATCTCTCCATCTCTCCGGCCCGCCCTTCTGTTTTTATGACCGTTTTATTTCACTCCCATCGCTGTAAATCCAGCACGCTCGCTGGGTGGAATTTTAAAAGCTGCACTTCTTTCTGTTCTTTCTTCGCCCTCCCTTCCTTGCAGTCCTGCCCTCATGTATACTTCTCGTTTTATAGAAGTATGCGCATTATAATTTTCATTTCCCACAAGAAAACAGGCTCCGGTGGAGTTATGAGCCTCACTTTCTGAACAGTGTTTTTTTCTGTTTCACTGCATATGCATATGTGCGTATGGAAATAATAATCAGGGTTAACGTCAATAACAATGCAGAAAGAGTAAGAGAGTAATAAGCAGACGTACCCTGTAGGAATCAGACACTACGAAGCACTCTGGTATCCCAGGACCTCTGGACGGGTCTTCATTCACCAGAAACGGTTCGGTGGCCTGAAACATAATCGATAACAGTCATCAGCATTATAATCACAATGCTTTTGCTACTTTTTACCATTCCTTCTTACTTCTTGGTAACTATTTTAGCAGGGTTACTCTATATGATTGTTTAGGGGTTTAAAATCATATAGATTCTTAAAATCAGTGTTTGAGTTTCTGAGTTCTTAAAACACTGATCTAGAAAATAAAAAGCCCTTTGTGGAACTTAAAAGTCGTGCATCAGACTTTAAAACTTTGCAAAATAAAGCTATTTTTGCTTCTTGAACCATTTTGGGACACTAACAAGAATGGAAATGAATAAATAAACACACAAATATTTCAGAACTACAATTCATCTTTCACCTTGTTTAAGTTCATGTACAGTTTTAATAAGTGCATATGAATCTACATGTAAATGTAAATATTTAAATATAATAATTTAAAAAAACAATATTTATACATGTAAAGTACTTCAACAGAATTATTAATTCCTTATTTATTTTAAATATAATTGTATATATTTTAAAATCAATATAATGTAATAGTATAATATATAATATTAATACTAATATAAAAGTACATAAAGATACAATTATTCATTTAATTTAAATGTCATTTTAAAATAATACATGTAATATTTAAGATTTAAGATTTTTTTTTCATATACAACTATAATTTTATTCTAAATACAGTTCAGCCCTCACCAGTCTCATTGATGAAATTACATAATATATTGATAAAATAATAAAATATATTTAACTCTAACTCTAGCACTCTCTATTCTAATTCTTTATCTATCTGTCTTCTTTTTATTTAAAAATACCCACACACACTTGACCCTCTATCAATTGCATATTTATTCTCTAACTGCTTGTTTTTCTTGAAAAACTAACACTAGCTTTCTTTTTTCCTATTCTATCTACTTGTTTCTTTAAAAAAAAAAAAACACTAGATTTCTTCTTTTTCTATATTCTATCTACAAACCCGATTCCAAAAAAGTTGGGACACTGTACAAATTGTGAATAAAAACAGAATGCAATGATGTGGAAGTTTCAAATTTCAATATTTTATTCAGAATACAACATAGATGACATATCAAATGTTTAAACTGAGAAAATGTATCATTTTAAGGGAAAAATAAGTTGATTTTAAATTTCATGGCATCAACACATCTCAAAAAAGTTGGGACAAGGCCATGTTTACCACTGTGTGGCATCCCCTCTTCTTTTTATAACAGTCTGCAAACGTCTGGGGACTGAGGAGACAATTTGCTCAAGTTTAGGAATAGGAATGCTGTCCCATTCTTGTCTAACACAGGCTTCCAGTTGCTCAACTGTCTTAAGTCTTCTTTGTTGCATCTTCCTCTTTATGATGCGCCAAATGTTTTCTATGGGTGAAAGATCTGGACTGCAGGCTGGCCATTTCAGTACCCGGATCCTTCTTCTACGCAGCCATGATGTTGTAATTGATGCAGTATGTGGTCTGGCATTGTCATGTTGGAAAATGCAAGGTCTTCCCTGAAAGAGACGACGTCTGGATGGGAGCATATGTTGTTCTAGAACTTGGATATACCTTTCAGCATTGACGGTGCCTTTCCAGATGTGTAAGCTGCCCATGCCACACGCACTCATGCAACCCCATACCATCAGAGATGCAGGCTTCTGAACTGAGCGCTGATAACAACTTGGGTTGTCCTTGTCCTCTTTAGTCCGGATGACATGGCGTCCCAGTTTTCCAAAAAGAACTTCAAACTTTGATTCGTCTGACCACAGAACAGTTTTCCACTTTGCCACAGTCCATTTTAAATGAGCCTTGGCCCAGAGAAAACGCCTGCGCTTCTGGATCATGTTTACATATGGCTTCCTTTTTGACCTATAGAGTTTTAACCGGCAACTGGCGAATACTGTGGATTGTGTTCACCGACAATGTTTTCTGAAAGTATTCCTGAGCCCATGTTGTGATTTCCATTACAGGTAGCATTCCTGTATGCTGATGCAGTGCCGTCTAAGGGCCCGAAGTTCACGGGCATCAGTATGGTTTTCCGGCCTTGACCCTTACGCACAGAGATTGTTCCAGATTCTCTGAATCTTTGGATGATATTATGCACTGTAGATGATGATAACTTCAAACTCTTTGCAAATTTTCTCTGAGAAACTCCTTTCTGATATTGCTCCACTATTTTTCGCCGCAGCATTGGGGGGGAATTGGTGATCCTCTTCTCATCTTGACTTCTGAGAGACACTGCCACTCTGAGAGGCTCTTTTTATACCCAATCATGTTGCCAATTGACTTAAGTTGCAAATTGGTCCTCCAGCTGTTCCTTATATGTACATTTAACTTTTCCGGCCTCTTATTGCTACCTGTCCCAACTTTTTTGGAATGTGTAGCTCTCATGAAATCCAAAATGAGCCAATATTTGGCATGACATTTCAAAATGTCTCACTTTCAACATTTGATATGTTATCTATATTCTATTGTGAATAAAATATAAGTTTATGAGATTTGTAAATTATTGCATTCCTTTTTTATTCACAATTTGTACAGTGTCCCAACTTTTTTGGAATCGGGTTTGTACTTGTTTTCTTTCTTTAAAAAAAAAAAAAAAAACCTTGCTACGTATACTGCTTTAGGCTAACTGAGACTTGTCATATGGCTTACATGTTGTTGCTCTTTTGTTGGTTTTGATTGCTTCTATTGTCCTCATTTGTAAGTCGGTTTGGATAAAAGCATCTGCTAAATGACTAAATGTAAATGTATATTTAAGATTAAATAATGGATCTTAAATACACAAATATTTCAAAAATACAACTCATACTATATATGTGACCCTGGAGCACAAAACCAGTCATAAGTAGCACAGGTATATTTGTAGCAATAGCCAAAAATACATTGTATGGGTCAAAATGATCAATTTTTCTTTTATGCCAAAAATCATTAGGATATTAAGTAAAGATCATGTTCCATGAAGATATTTTGTAAATTTCCTACCGTAAATATATCAAAACTTAATTTTTGATTAGTAGTATGCATTGCTACGAACTTCATTTGGACAACTTTAAAGGTGATTTTCTCAATATTTTGATTTTTTTGCACCCTCAGATTCCAGATTTTCAAACAGTTGTATCTCAGCCAAATATCGTTCTATCAATGGAAAGCTTATTAATTCAGCTTTCAGATTATGTGTAAATCTCAATTTCAAAAAATTTACCCTTATGACTGGTTTTGTGGTACAGGGTCACATATTTATAAATTTCGTATTTTTAATAAATTTATAGAAATCTACATGTCAGTAATTATTTAAAAAATAATGAATAAAATATTTATACATGTAAAGTACATGAATATACAATTATTCATTCTTTATTATAAAAAAAAACATAATATATAATATTAAAGGGATAGTTCACCCAAAAATGAAAATTCTATCATTAATTACTTACTCTCATGTCGTTCCAAACCCTTAAGACCTTCGTTCATCTTCAGAACACAAATCAAGATATTTTTTGATGAATTCTGAGAGCTCTCTGACCCTCCCATATAGACAGCAATGTAATTACCATGATCAAGGTGTAGAAACGTAGCAAGGACATCGGTAAAATAATCCATGTGACATCAGGGGTTCAGCCGTAATTTTACGAAGCTACGAGAATACTTTTTGTGCGCAAAGAAAAAAAAATAGCGACTTTATTCAACAATTTGTCTCCTCCGCATCACCCTGCCACCATTTTGGAGAGTATCACATACGTAAACAACGTACATACTGTTCTGTGTTTTCTACGTTGTTTACACTTTGATCTGAACGAAAACAACGTGTCCACGTGGCGAAGATGAGCGAAGGTCTTACGGGTTTGGAACGACATGAGGGTGAGTAATTAATGACAGAATTTTCATTTTTGGGTGAACTATCCCTTTAACACTACTATATAAATACACTAACACGCCAATTATTTATATATTTAATTTAAATACACAGCTATAATTTTATTATAAATACAACTCATCCCGCATCTATTTTATATTTATGTGATCTATTTACATTTATTTTATACATAAATACACATAAACATATAAATATTTCGAAAAATATAGACCAGAATATCACAGACACTTGAAGGTGGATTCTTTTGGCTTAAGCCAGTAAGACCGAAACAGCGCAAGGATCATCACGGCAGTGAATTTTGCACAGGCAAACGTCACACTTCCGAAGGAGTAAAATCTATTCTGAAAGTTGTGAGTGAACACATCAGATCTTGTCCAAACTTTGAGCCGCCCATGTGCAGTGCGGGAGTCCACGCGGCCTGCAATCAGCGGGCTTCATCTTAAACTCAATGCAGCTTTGCATGCGGCGCACAGTCGGACCAGACTCTCCAAACTGGTTCCCGTTCACACCTCCTGACTTCCCAGTATATCCGTGACTTATTCAGCACAAACTCCTCACACAGCGACTCTTTCTCCCGACACGACTGCCAAGGTGGTTTGGTTTTTTTTTTTTCTCTCAGAGTGTCATGTCCATTCATCCCAGTTCATTTGTATGCTGGGAGCTGCGCTAACTGGGTGTGCGGAACTGAATGAGACCCCATTCCAGTTTATCCATCAGTAGGACGATGTTAAATCACACAGTAAAGCAAAGGGGCAAAAGCAAAGTCTGCTCACACAGCGGCATTATGGGGCAAGAGGTCTGTACCAGTTGATTTCAAGTAAAAGTGATTAACTAGTAAAGACCCAGACGGAAAGATCTATTGCTCACAGGCTGATCGTGATGAGACTTAATGGAGATCTCAGTTATTTCTATATGAAGTATCAGGTTGGTCTTGGATGTTTCTCCTGAAATTCCTTTAGAAATAGACACAAATGTGACTCAGACTGATATACAGTACTATAAAATGGATGTTGATAGCAGCTCAGATCATCTTTGTGGAAATTGATGAGAAATATTTGAGTTCATATAGAGAAAGCTGACTGCAGATTTTGTTTTGTGAAAATCGGAGCACAGATCCAGACATACAGTAGGTCTCATTCACTAACTGTGCATCATGAGCACATATTCGTGCAGAAAATCTGTATGCAAAAGTTTCCATGAACAACTATGGATTCGTCATTAACTTTTGGCTATTATTTATTATAAATCCTTGGGAACATGTATTAACAACCGCAACCACAGGTATGCAAAAATCACATACTTTGGGTGGCCTTATAAACATGTTAACATGAAATTTTCTACATAGATATTTAATATATGCATGCATGTGTATACAGTATTTCATATATGCATGTGTATATGTATAGATAGATAGATAGATAGATAGATTTTTTCAAAAACATCTCAAATGTTTTTGCTAGACAACAGTGAGTGCAGTGCCTTGGTCTAAAGTCTAAAGTACTTATATATATATATATAAACATTTTGAAATATTAAAAAAGATTTCATATTTCTTTTTTATTGAATGCAACTTCCCTCGACCTCTGAAGAAACCCCCAGTATCCCAGATGAGGAGAATTCATGTTGTCCTTAAGAAAAAGTTATATACTGTATTTTAATGCAGTTGAGATTGGAGCAAACTCTGCTGCACACATTCCCTGGATTAAACCTGTCTCTAAAATGCACTCCTATAAAAATACATGCAGCACTAAAATAACAGACGCATAGATGTGTGCGTACACACATACACGCACACACACACACACACACACACACAATGCTATAATAGATCCCAGACACTGGCTAACCAAAATGTGGCTGCAACACCAGCTATTCATATCCACAGCAATGAAAGGCTGCATACGCTCTCTCTCTCTCTCCTCTCATAACACATCCATAAGTCAAAGCGCTTAACTAAACAAACTGTAAAACGACAACTAAGATGCAACTGATCCAACTGGTTGTTACTTTCAGAATGTGTGCACTCTTAATAATAAAGAGGGTTTTCACAGTGATGAAGAGCCATTTTTGGTTCCCCAAAGAACCTTTCAGTGAACAGTTCTAAAAAGATCAATTTTTTTTTAGTGTGAAGAACATTTTGAAAATTTATTTAACCTTTTCATCAAACATTTGTGGAATGGAAAGGTTCCATGGATGTTAAAGAGGACATGAACTGCTGTTTTATATTTTGTACTGTTCTCCGAGGTCCATTTATAATGTTATCAAGATTTTTACATCAAAAACATCATAACAATTTTCTGTCCTATTTTTAACCCCCCTAATCAGAACGCTCTGTTTGAATAGGTGTGGAGGATTGTAGACTCGGAAGTAAATGGCCACTGATATGACTGGCTAATAGTTGTGTATATCTGACAGTCTATATCCTTCACAGATGGACACTGCTGTGTTTTAAGTAAAAAACATATAAATAACTCAATTCATATCAAAGAAGAGTTCTGTAAGAAGAGACAAAGCAATAGTGACCACGTAATAAAAACAGCTCTTCACGCTTGTGTTGTGACACTACTGTCGGATCCAATATAGTCGGCACAGCATCGTCTTTTAGTTTCAAACTTTCTGAAAATCCTGCGTCAAACTGTGCCTTGTTTGTAAATGAATCAGTGGTAAAATGAAGTGAACAAAGGACTGAGTTCTTGCTGACGCCGTTTGGATCTTCATTAAAAATAAAGTTCATTCACTCTTTCCTAACGTTTGGATCAGAAGGAAGGCAGCGCAAACACTGTTTTTCCACAACTTGTCACTGTTGTCTTCAGAGCATGTGTTTATGCGTAGACGCTTGCGTTCAACTCTCTCGTATACACTACATGCGTAAATCAGTGGGCGTGGCTAAACAGGCAATGATGTAGGATCGGTGGGCGGGGCTAAACAGGCAACGAATCGGTGGGTGGGGATAAACAGGCAGTGATGTAGAATCGGTGGGCAGGGCAAAACAGGCAGTGATGTAGAAGCAGGTGTTGATCATCTTCTGTGGAAGCGGTGCTTATCCACACTATTACATCATAGAGCAGAACATTCCACAAGCTGTCGTTTTGACAGACTGCCTTCAATATGAGCTGTTTTTAGACAAACCACAAAGTTTTGAGTTCTGAAACTTACAGGAAGTTTTTATAGTACAATGACCTCTTAAATGTCAAAAGATCAAAGGACTTTTGGTTTCTCAGTTCATGACCCCTTTAAAGGGACACTTCACCCAAAAATGAAAATTCTGCCATCATTTACTCACCCTCAAGTTGTTTGAAACCTGTATGAGTTTCTTTCTTCTGTTAAAGACAAAAGAAAATGTTTTGAAGACTGTTGGTAACCAAACACTTGACTATGGAAGCCAAAGGCTACAGTCAACTATTTGGTTACCAACATTCTTCAAAATATCTTCTCTTTGTATTCAGCAGAAGAAATCTGTGTTTGGAATAAGCGGAAGGTGAATAAATGATGACAGAATTTTCATTTTTGGGTGAACTGTCTCTTTAAAGGTTCTTCATTGAACCATCAATACCAATAAAAAAAACCTTTATGTTTTAAAGAACCATTAGATTTACATTTTATGAAGATGTCAGATTTGCTCAAATCACTAACCGTAAGTATGAGCAACGGATTTATTTATTTGTGTTAACTGCCCTCAACATCATCATATATAAAAATACTCTTTGTCAAACAGCTTTTCTAATGAATAAAAGCGATGGACAGTGAAACAGGGGCAGCTCAGACAAAGTGACAGATGAGTCCCTCTTTTCCGCTCATTTGCCTTCACTTTTTAAAGTAACATGGTTTGTTTGAGTCTACACTGATTGTTTGATGTAGTTCCCTGTAGATCTGTCCCCCTTCTCCCTCGCTGTGGATGTTTATGGAGCATGGTACTGTATCAATTAAACATGCCACCCTTTTCTATATATACGCAGCATATGCCCGATCCATATGGCCAGCCCTGAGCAAAACTGCTCCCTATAGGCCCTTCATAATTAACTCTTGAGTATCAACACAAACATATTCAGAGGCGAACGATGACCAGCCATATTCAAAATGTCTGCTGATGGGAAATGATGGGCCTGTTACATTTCATGTCTTCTCACAGGGGATCCCAAAATTGCCCTGCTATGAAGATTATAGGTAGTAATACATAACGTGAAACATGAATCGTGTAGAAATCACAATAAAAGTGTGATGAATGTGAGCGATATGGGACATGTTCAACCCAGGCTCATGAAAATATGTGCTTCTATATACTTTTCTGCAACATCGTAATTATATACTTTACTGCACGTTTCGCGGCAGTTTCAAAGTGAAATGTCCAGAGAGTGGCGCTAAAACACGCGTTCAATTCATGACGGTGGCACGTTTTTATTACATTGGTACACATATGGTGCACATATTTCTGTGTTTTCTTAAAAACACATTTGTTGATGCAGCCGTGCTATTTTAACTTCATTATGTGGATTTGTGCTGTTTTGTCGAACTGTAGTTTCAAGATGTTCGTATCGGAGCTCTTCATCACTCAAGCGCAATGCTGTATCTCATGAACTACCGAGCAAACCTACAGAATCAGAAAACTCATGCATATGAAGCTGTATATGTGACGACAACGCTCAAAAGTATCAGTTTTCAAATCGCGCAGGATGTCAAAGGAAGTCATAACACAATATTATGCAAGTACTTGTGTGAAAATGAGTCTTTATTAATGAAAACTCTTTATGTATATATCACACATGTGAAAAGGAATAAAAGTTGTCAGTGCCTCTAGTGTTCATTTCAACTGGAAACTGCAGTGATTTGTAAATATAGGTACGTAAGTACGGTGTTGCAGAAATGTATATAGACGCACGTATTTCCAATGAGCCTAAGTTAGCCATGTTTGCTTGAAAATCATGGTAGAAAAGAAAAAAGGTACTAAACAAACTATAATTATATATTAGTACTATAATTGTGGTTGAACTGGTTGTTACATTCAGAATGTATAAAAATAGAAACTGGACTAGATTTTTACATTTACACAAGAAAATGTGAGTGGTGCTTGGCATTTTGAGTTGTTTTTCAATATCAAAATCTCAAAGGGATTGTTGACAGTTGACGGTAGACATTTCCCATTCTATGGAAGTCAATGGCTACCGTCAACTGTTTGGTTACCAACATTCTTCAAAATGTTTTCTTTTGTGTTCAACCAAAGAAATAAAGTCATACAGGTTTGAAACACCGAAGAGAATTTTCACTTTTTTTTTTATTTTTGGGTGAAATAACCCTTTAAGTGTTTCTGCTAAATCAGCAATGAGATTACTGTAAATGGAAAGCAACTGGAGACTCTGCTGAAGTCTTCTGCCTCTCAGACGTTTCTCATGAGATAAAGGCCCTAGTTTCTCCCCTAGAGTTTCACAAGTGATCTCAAGTGTCTCAAACTGCCATTAGATTTTCCAGGATACCAAAGCTTTCAATCAAAAGTCAGAGTTCTCAATAATGAACTCAAATATTTCTCATCAAAATCTTTGAAGGACAAATCATTTGAGCTGCTAGTTCAGTAATGTGCTATACTCATTTGTTAAAGTCTCCTATATATATATATATATATATATTTTACATGCAGTTTATGAAGTCTAGTAATTG